>JABAJZ010000133.1:0-22194 GCA_018857265.1 Termitomyces sp. T32_za158 | reverse complement strand
AGGGACAGCCTCGACGAGCCAAGTCGGTGCATAACCGTAGCCCGTATGCTCGTCCTCAAGTCATTGGCCCAGATGATGCATATCCCACTCCCACATCCGATGATCATCGCCACCTTGGCGATACGCGAACAGCTGAGAACTCTGCGCCTCCATCGCCACTTCCTTCCTCGCCATCCCACTCTCGGAATGTCCAGCAAAACCCCGAGGACATGTTCAGGCGTTACAACAGCGCCTCTGGATATAGTTACCCCATCTTACAAAGAGATACCATTGCTTCTGACGCCGTGTTGCAAGCAAGTGCGAAGCGCCGCAAGAAGCCTGCAACCTATGAGTGCCCGACATGCGGTCAGAAGCTCACCAGCCGAGACAATCTCAATAGTACGTTACTGCTAATGCTTCCTTTCAGACCTCACAGTTTACACCTTCAGATCACATGGATGCGCACACGGGTATTAGACGTCACCAATGCGAGTTCTGCCTTGAACGTTTTAGAACTCGTAGTGTGCTTAAGCGTCACCAGAAGAGTATGAAGTGTCCTGCTTCTCGCTCGAGTTCTAATAGTGATAGAGACGTTCCATCTCAAGCTTGACTCACTTGTTGGAATTGCTTCCTAACTGTTAATCACATCATTATGATTGCTTTCTAATGACTTCTACCTATATTGTCGTTTAGCTCATGTTCTGCATCCAAACTATACGCATACCCTGGCATGGCTAATCTTACAGTCAAGTTGCTCAAGCTCTTTCGATACCCTTACACATAAAACTTTTTTCAACCTTGCTCGTCTATGTATTCCCAATACCACGGCTTTGATCGTGATCAACAAGACAGATTGATTGAAACGGCCCGCCGCTCTTACAGCGTTGGTGACCATGACTGTAGTCCCCTTTGGAAGTTGTGCGACTTCAATTCCATAAATGTTGATATTGGTCAGGAGCCTAGGTATGCACGCCGAGTTAACCACTACAGCGAATCGTTTGCCTAGTCTTGTCGTGCACACTTGCATTTCCATGTGTTAGGATAGAGGAATCCTCGGACTAGGGTCACGAGGAGTTAGTCGACCAGCCTACTTGGATCTTTCAGGATCCTCGCGGATTCAAGGTCCTAACATACTAATAGAAGTCACGAAGTGATGATGATGAATGACTACATAGCATGGTGCTATGAACTTTTACTATCAATAAAGCGAGAGCGTTGGCGAATCCAAGGCTAAATACCGCTAGTCCTTCTCCGGCCCAGCAGTAAGATATTCTCAGGAAATGTCCTTAAGGTAAAAGTGCAATGACCTTCATGTATCACGAATCGAGGATCTAACATGGGGGACTTCATGTCTCCTAAATGTGCTCTCGAAGAGACTACTGCTCAACATGCGATTATGATGTTCTATGCATATGCCTATCTTACTGCGGATTTTAAACGAGCATAGCGTAAAACGGTTCAACAGTCTAAAGAATGAGACCCAGAAAATTTAAAAGCTACCAGAAGACATGATCACTATTCATTAGCGAATTTACGAAGACGAGCTCTATAAGTTACAGATATAGCATGATGAACTAGTCCGAAGATGAGCCAAACCTAAATCTGTGGCATTCCACTATGCCCTGGTGCTGGTCCCATTTGTTGCTGTACCATCGGATATTGTTGTGGCGCATATACTGGAACATGCGCAGCTGCAGCGGGATTATGTACGGGAACGCCAACAGGTTGCGCCAAGAAGTTTGCTTCGTCAACAGAGGCAGTCCACACAGTGTTACCGCGAGACTGCCCAATGAGCGCGAAGACGAGGAGGGTGACTGTGTACAGGAATACTGATGAGGGAAATGTCAGCGAGAAGAAGCACTCATAATGTATTTGATCACTGACAAACGATCCACACGACGAATGAAAGGCCCAGAATGCCGAAAAACTCTGGACACAAGCTTTGTCCAGTAGCTCGAATCAAGCTGTGAGCGAAGAAGCTGAAAACTTCTTAAGAAATAGACCTACGAGTCAGAAAAGCATCGTCGCAGCCGAAAGGGAAAATTCTATCTTTCACGTCGGCGGTACGCGCACCAGCAGCCAAGTAAAGGACCCAAAGGACAGCTAGAAAAGTGTCGAAAGAAATTACTCAGAAGTGATAGATAGGCGTACTCAAGACAGCCAATTCCACAGCAACCATGGATGTGAATGCACCTCTGCGGATGATGCCAACAACCAGCCTGGAAAAATGTTGAAAAAACATAAATAACGGCGTTTCGCTAGAACAGCGTACATCATCGGCAATGATAGCAGAGTGAAGATGCCAGCAACCAATGGAACTACCTCAAAGGAGCCGACGCCGTCTGGCAATTTCGGATTGAGCTGTAACCAATGAGCGGCCAAGCCAAGGTCGACGAGGCCTAACAACAATGAAAGACCTTGCGTTCGAGAGTGCTATCAGCGAAAGAAAGCACCATGAGCGATGACTTGAAAACGGTGCTCACCAAGGGCGAAAAGTCGGAATATGCTGATGAAAGACATATCGAAAAGTGAGGGGCTGGGAGAGGAGAAACTACACACCATAACGACCGGAGCTCGATATTTAATCTCCCGGCCAAGGGATTGAGATCTGTCAAATCAGCTGTCACCCGTATTGAACTGCTTATAGTAAGTGAGGAGATGGGCGAGGCAGTAGTTGAATGGCAGTTGCACTTCTTCATGGACATTCCTTCCGTACTAGTCGGCCACTCGCGTCACTGCCACGTCTATCGAAAAGATATACACCGCCTGGCAAAAAAAACCAATGCAAAGATGCCTCTGAAGCCTAAGACAGTAGCAATCCAAAAGTAGCACACTAGTATTGAGCACAAGTGTCAACACTAGCTTCTCAAGCCCAGCCCAGACCGCCCGAGGTGACCCAGAACATATTCAAAGCAAAATTGACATGTTTTCACCACCTGTAGCTACCACATGATCCGCCTAATTAGGCTAGGAATACAGATCATATTCCACGCCTAGTTAGGCATGTTTGATGAGGTTTCCCCCCTTCCTCCAATAATTCGCCTCTATTTCCAAGGCTTTTTCTACAACGACCAAACGACCACCGGCACTGTATCCGGTCGTGCCGAGATCCATCAGGCATGTTACCAACGGCTGTCGGCAACGTCAGAGATTCATCAGCTGCACTTGTCGGGCACACCCAAAGATCACGCCGATGCCTGATCCCGCCTCTTGCTCATCGTCGTACATGATGAGCTCGTGTCCCCTCCTCGGGATCAGAAGTATAAGTCACAATAAGCGTCTCATGATCAATTAAGAAGCATCACTGTTGTTACTTTCTTGAAGGCAACAAACTGTCACTCTCGTAGACATGATCAGGTACATATCCTGCAAAGTCTCCAAATCGAGGTCCCTGGCATTTTGGGGCCACAGTAGAGGAATCAAAACCAACAGTCTCTTCCTTCCGCTGGCAGCTGGAAGATAATCAGATCATTCCATAATGGACTTCTAAGTATACGGGGTACATGAACGAAATGTGAGTGTTTGATAACAATAGAACGTTAATCGCTATATCACCAAGATAAATACAATACGCCACATGGAACTCCGGTGCGATGAAATTGGGCGCAGAATTTTACAACATTATTCCACGTTTTCAAATTAAGGCAACATTTTAACAATTTTGGGTTTTTGGATTCATGAGCGCTTGGCAGAGCCGATCAAAGTTGTTGAAGTAAGTAGCTTAGACGTTCCTTATATTTTGCTAAAAGAATAGAACCATGGAATGGCTTTGACTTTGTGGATAGTCACTCCAATGTACGTGGCGTTCTGTCCATTGGTCACCTCGCTCCATGTGTATATGGCCAATTATGGAGGCGACTGTCAAATGGTCACTTCTCAAGAAAAAGGTTAGTTGTTACAGACCGTGAGCGCTCAGATGGATACCACTTCCCACATAGAACAAGACCATTCCTGCAGGTTGGAGAGTATTGACTCAACAGGAGTTTCACGCATGTGAGCGTCTTGGCCCAGTTGACTACGTTCGTTAATTTAGTCACAAGCTCATTGAAAACCATGATGAGTAAGTACCAGCCGCACAGTCCTAAAAACAGTGCAGCTCTTGATGGAGAAGATGGGGTGTAAACTTCGGCTTGGTTCCTCAACAGATTGCCACGACAACCTTTTTGTAAACATCACAAGCCATGGTGCCTCTCCTCGTTTCATATTCCTGATATTTTAAACTGAAACATTAGCTGGTTCAAGGAGAATCGTTGTTTCTATTCCAGTGTCAAAGCCAACTCGTGTAATATGTCATGGAGGGCCTCTGAGGGCCTCATCCTTGCAGCAAAATGTCGTTCACTCAAAGTTCTCGAAGTTCTCAACAGATGGTAGTTGTCTTTAGAAGGCGCATGAGCTTACCTCCCGGGTGATGGGAATCGAGAGCGGGTGCACGTTTACCAGAGCATTTGAAACTTCAGAGCGCGATGATGGATAATTCAAATTTCTTTTGATTTTAGTACAGGCCTTTTTCTTGTCTGTTTCAGCAAAATCATGTGTCATTCATGTTATACATTGTACCTACTGTAATAAATTTTTCTTTTCAAAAAATTCCGATAAGATTTAAGGAGGGGACACGAGCTCATCATGCACGACGATGAGCAAGGGGCGGGATCAGGCGTGGGTGTGATCTTCGGGTGTGCCCGACAAGTGCAGCTGATGAATTCCTGACGTTGCCGAACGTGCCTGATGGATCTCGGCACGACCGGATACAGTGCCGGTGGTCGTTTGGTCGTTGTAGAAAAAGCCTTGGAAATAGAGGCGAATTATTGGAGGAAGGGCAAAACCTCATCAAACATGCCTAACTAGGCGTGGAATATGATCTGTATTCCTAGCCTAATTAGGCGGGTCATGTGGTAGCTACAGGTGGTTTTCACAAGTTGCGTCCGCAGATCGCCTCTACATGAAGAACATGTGCAACATGTTCCCAAGTGATGTGTCTAACCGTGAGAAGGACTTTGAGTCAACCGGGATTTATAGCGGGGCTAGTACTTAGTCGACGTCAATCATATGCATCAGGTGCAACGCGGGGGCCGACTTTTGACGTGCAAAACAGCTTCAGATTACCATAAGTATGCCTCCGAATCAGCGTGGGTAGGGAGGTATGTACATACCTACTCGCTGCTCGACGATGGCCGTGTACGAGTTTCATTTCGACGTGAGACCACGTATTCTGGCAGAGGCTATACAGCTGATAACAGAGGGAAAAAACAGGCGAGAAAACGGTTTCACAATTCGTTTCGATTGGAAAGAAAATCAGGAATCAGGAAAGGAAAAATTAGAAGACAAAAAAAGAAATAGACCAGGCAGAGCACAGGTTTTCATCGTCAATTGACGTTTTGACAAACGATCAGCATGATCTCCTTCCCTCCATCATGCGAATGGGCATGATCAATGCATCTATATCTCATCGCATCTGCATCAAAACCTCCGCGTTTTCGTCGTAAACAATAAACCACACTCACATTATTTTAGAACGAGAAAAGGTCCACTGTAGCAGGGCAGCTCCACAAAAGTTCCCCCAAAAAAGAAATAAAGATTAATGTCCTCTGCTGTCAGTCGCCTTTTGTAGGCTCGCACGCAGCTCATTGCTTGTGAGAAAGAAGCATGGATGTAAATCACTACCTCCATCACGTCGATCAACTGTCCATCTTAAGACGTTCGATCCGAATCCAGCGAACCCTAAACCCTACATACTCCCGAGAGGAAACATACACAAAGAGCATCAGACTCAGGATAACAGAACCACCGAACGCATTTCCAGAAGAGAAAGCTTCCTAAGGCACAAATACAATAGCAGAACGAACAAGAACCAAAAAGACGTAAACACTTCTGCCGAAAACATAGTCATGGGTTCACCGTTCATAAGCGCCTATAAGCGCTCGCACGCTCCTTCATCGCCCCATACGGTTAATGTAAATCACCACCCATCCATCAAATATCCCGTACGCTCCCAGCTGCGCACCTGAGAGAAAAGACCCTCAAAGAGCATTGGGTACCCAGACTGAGATTAACACGAACGACTGATACGCATTGTCAGGGGAAGGAGAAGGGAGATTTCAGGTTTCCATTAGAAGCATGTATCCAGCCAGACAAGACCAAAAACAACCGAGGTATAATCGTCGACCAAATAAAGGAAAGAACGAACAAACAAACCAACGAATGAGAACGAAGAGACGAAAAGCGAAAAACACAAAACACAACGGAGTCGCGGCCATCCAGCCATCAGGCCTCGTGCCTCCGAACCATTAGGCGCTCGCACATTGCACGTTGCATATCGCACGTTGTTCATTTGTCCCACCCATAATAGTAAAATCCTAACGTAAATCACTACTTGATTCTGATAATCACACATCCAACACCGCATCAAACTATCAAACCAACAAACGACCATCACATCATCACAGCATCAAACCACCGGACCACCAAACCACCAGACCACCAAACCACCAGACCACCAGACCGCCAGATCACCAGACCGCCAGACCACTTACCTCCATCTCAACCCACAACAAACTCTAAAACCCTGAAAATCAATAACCCCAGACCCAGAACATAGACCCACCCATAATAGTCACATAGCTAACATCGTGTCCACTCAACCGCCCTAGCCAGCCCAGCCAGCCATTGCTCTCAAAATCATCATCACATTCTTCGCTCTCAAAATCATTATCGCATTCTTTCATATTGTTAACCGCACACTAAGCACTAAGAGAAAGAGGTATCATCTACTCTATCCAAAGGGGCAGACGTCATCCTTGGGCCGCACCGATCCGAGCCGGTTTGCGCCGTATTGTGTTTTGTTTGTGTGGGGTGGGTCGTATGTAGAAAGCGGTAAACATAAACCCAACGTAAATCACCACCTGATCCTGATAATCATGCCCATCCAACCACCGAATCATCACAGCAGCATCAAAACCTATCAGCGTCAAACCAAAAACCTCTCCGCCACCCATCCATCCATCCATCGATCTCAACTCACCCCTGAGAACAAATAAACAACGCCACTGGCAGCGCATCGACCAAGCACTCACATAGTCGTTTCTCCACCTCCACCTTTGCCTTCGCCTTCGCCTTGAATAAACGTTGACACACACCATCTCCGAGCAGCACCCCATATTGTTTCATGCCAAAATACCCTCGCTATGTAAGTAGAGGACGAAAAAAAACATCACGACTGATCAATCACCATCACCATCACATCAAGATATTCATTGCAGACACTAAGTATCCGTTCCATCCCTCTTGCGATCGCTTCGGGATCTATCCAGAAGTAAACAGATCCGTGACGGAGTACTGAAAAAAGAGTGCTTTATCTACACTATCCACCATAGAAAGAAAACTATGAATATGTATGTACATTACGACTAATCAATCACCACAGACTCTAAGTACCAAGTATCCATTCCACCCCCCTCGCGATCACTTCGGGATCTATCTAGGCGTATGAAAAAGAGTTTTATTTATCTACTACATACACATACCACACTCCGCGCGCCACTATACGGAGAACAGAAAAGAGAGAAAAAATACATTCCGACTAATCAAATAATCAATCACCATCAACATCAACCACTACAGACTCTATCCATGCCTCTCGCAACGAAAAAAGTACAGTACAAAAAAGGAAAAGGAAAGCAAAGAGCCCTTATGTACACTATACCCTATACACCATACGCCAGAGGAAAGAAAAAATACATTGCGACTAATCAATCACCATCACCATCACCATCAATCACCACACCACAAGCTCAATTCCCTCACAATCGTTCCGACGCAACGAAAAAAGTGCAGGATGGAAGCTCACACCCATGCCAGGCCGGTTCGGGTCAGTTCGAGTCGGTTTGGCTTGTGCCATATCCGATCGTGTTCTGCCCGGAGGGCTCCAACGACAGCAGTGTACCACACCTCGCTCGCTCGCTCAACAACATCAAAACCAAAACCCAAACCAAAACCATAACCTCGTACGTACATCGAAAGCATAAAACATAACATAAAAAACATAAACATAAAAAACATGTACATAACCCTCGTAACCCTAGTAAAACCACAAAACACCAGAAAACACCCCCACCCCGCCCCACCCATCTCTCAAGTAAAAAAGAAATAATATATATCAAAAACAGCAGTACCAAAAACAGTCAAAAGAATCGTATGTAGACAGAATCGCAGAAAGTAGAAATCCAGCGGCTATCCCTCCACACCTCCACACACCTCTTCCACACCTCCACACGCACACGGCACACCTCCACGCACACGACACCTCCGAGCCATCAATAAAATAGATACGAACGAGTCCACGCTGAGCATATACACAAAAGAAAAGAAAGGGTGATAGCTGATTTGACAGATCTCAATCTCAATCCCTTGGCCGGGAGATTAAATATCGAGCTCCGGTCGTTATGGTGTTTAGTTTCTCCTCTCTCTCTCTAACCCCTCGCTTTTCGGAATGTCTCTCATTAGCATATTCCGATTTTTCGCCCTTGGTGAGCACCGTTTCTAAGTCATCGCTCTCGGTGCTTTCTTTCGCTGATAGCACTCTCAAACGCAAGGTCTTTCATTGTTGCTAAGCCTCGTCGACCTTGGCTTGGCCGCTCATTGGATACAGCTTAGTCCTGAATTTCTGGGCGGCGTCGACGCCTTTGAGACAATCCCATTGGTTGCTGGCGTCCTCACTCTGCTATTATTGCCGATGATGTAGCTGTTCTAGCGAAACGCCATTATTCTTGTTTTTCTGACATTTCTCCAGGCTGGTTGTTGGCATCATCCGCAGAGGTGCAGTGATATCCATGGTTGCTGGGGAATTGACTGTCTTGAGTATGCCCATCTGTCACTTTTGAGTAATTTCTTTCGACAGTCTTCTAGCTGTCCTTTGGGTCCTTTACTTGGCTGCTGGTGCGCGTACCGCCGACGTGAAAGATAGAATTTTCCCTTTCGGCTGCGACGATGCTTTTCTGACTCGTGGGTCTATTTCTTAAGAAGTTTTCAGCTTCTTCGCTCACAGCTTGATTCGAGCTACTGAACTAAACTTGTGTCGAGAGATTCTCGGTATCATGGGCATTTCATTCGTCGTGTGGCTTGTTTGTCAGTGATTAAATACATTCCGAGTGCTTCTTCTCGCTGACAATTCCCTCATCAGTATTCCTGTACACAGTCACCCTCCTCGTCTTCGCGCTCATTGGGCAATCTCGCGGTAACACTGTATGGACTGCCTCTGTTGACGATACAAACTTCTTGGCGCAACCTGTTGGCGTTCCCGTACATAATCCCGCTGCACCCGCGCATGTTCCGGTATATGCGCCACAACAATATCCGATGGTCCAGCAACAAATGGGACCAGCACCAGGGCATGGTGAAATGTCACAGATTTAGGTTTGGCTCATGTTTGGACTAGTTCATCATGCCATATTCTGTAACTTATAGAACTCGTCTTTGTAAATTCGCTCATGGATAGTTAATAGCGGTGATGTCTTCTCGTAGCTTCTAAATTTTCTGGGCCTGATTCTTTAGACTGTTGAACAGATTTACGCTATGCTCATATAATATCCGCAGTAAGATAGGCATATGCATAGAACACTATAATCGCTTGTCGAGCAATAGTCCCTTCAAGGGCATCTAGGAGCATGAAGTGTCCTCCACGCTTCAGTTTCGGATTTACCAACTCTCTATCGATATTGAAAGAATTCACAACACCATGCTATGTGGCGTAATCGCTCCAAAACATCATCATTCCACACTTCTAATCAGTATGTCAATTAGGAACCTCGAATCCACGAGGATCCTGATTCCTGACAGATCCAAGCAGACGTAGACTTGTCGACTAACCTCTCGTGACCCCAGTCTGATCACTCGGATTCCTGCAAGATTCCTCTATTCTTTATCCTAACCAGATGGAAATGCAAGTGCGCACGACAGTACATAGGAACATGACACAAGCGATTGGCTGTAGTGGGCTGTGGGCACCATCCAGACAGGCCAGGCGGGGCCAGTTCGACCAGTTCGAATCGGTTTGTGCCATACATACATAGCCTTGACAATGAAAAAAAAAAAAGAACCGCACTGCCACTGCACTGCAGGCCAGCCACACCTCGCTCGCTCGCTCAAAAAAACCAAAACCAAAACCAAAACCTAACCCTCGGACGTACGTCGAAAGCGTAGAAAGCATACACCTCGTATAAAACATAAACCATACATAAAAAACATAAACATGAAAAACATGTACATATCTCGTAACCCTCGTAACTCGTAAGACCACAAACCCTCTCTCAAGTAACAAGTAACAAGTAAAAAGAAATAATATATATCGAAAACAGCAGTACCAAAAACAGTCGAAAGAGTCGTACGTAGACAGAATCGTAGAGAGTAGAGAGTAGAAAATAGAAATCCAGCGGCTGTTCCCCCCTCCACGCACACGCACACCTAAGTAAGCACCCCACGCACACCCCCACGCACACGACACGAGCCGGCAATAAAATAGATACGACACGATGCGATACGAACGAGTCCACGTCCACGCTGAGCATATACACAAAGAAAAGAAACGAGACCATAGCGAGCACAAGACACGAGCACAAGGCACAAGAAACGCACCCTCCCCTCCCCCTTCCCCTTTCCCTTCCCCCACGCACACGCACGCACGCAGGCACACCCCACGCACGACACACGACACACCCACCCCAGTACCCACACCCGCACCCCACCAGCACGCACCCCCGCACACCCCACACGCATCTAAAGCGCAACACCAAGCCTCGGCACACCCCACGCAAGCCCCTCTTCCATCTTCTTGACCACGCCCGCGCCCGCGGCTGGCATGTACTGCTGCGTCTGCGTCTGCGGCTGCGGGGGGGACTTGTTCTTCGTATTCGTGTCCTTCAACGCCGCCGCCGAAGAGGAGGGGCCCGGGTCCGGGGGTGTCCCCGTCCCCGTCCCCGCCCCGGCGTCCTGCTGTCTCGCGCAATCCGCGCCGCCTTCCGAACGCACTGCGCCGGGGGTAAGTTAACGTCAGCGTCAGGAAAAGCCAAAAAGGAGGGAGGAAAGAGAAAGGGCACGGGCGCACTCACAATGCCTATTCAGCGCATCCATCCTCGCAAACTGCTTCCCGCACCCCTCGCAATTAAACGGGCGATAATTCGTATGCAGCTGTTCGTGGCGTTTACAATCGTGCTGCCGCGCGAAGCCCTTGCCGCACCCGGGCCAGTGGCACTGGAACGGCTTCTCTTCGTTGTGTGAGCGGATGTGGCCTGGGGGGGTCAAACCAAACAGAACGTAAGCGTTAGTGGGAGTGGGAGAAGAGGCCGCACGCACCCTTGAGATTGAAGCTCCTGGTGAACGTGCTCCCGCACCCAGGGACGGGACACACAAACGTCGCCTCTTGCTTTCTCCGGCGCTGGGACGCATTCGCCGTGCGCCCCGTCGTGACATTCGGCTTCGACACCGTGATCAGCGCGGGGTCCTCACCCATGTCGTTCGTCGTGGCCGCCGCCTGCGGCGCGGGAGGGAGCGCAGCAAAGTCAAACGCCTCGTCGCCGAGTGGGACGAGGCGCGCGCGCGGGGACGCATGTGGGCTTGGGTACGGGCTTGGTCGTGCGCTGGCGCTAGGCGGTAGATCGACTGTAGGATCCCACGAAGCGCCGCGCTCGGATCTCGGACGGGAGCCGCCGGATGCGGAGCGGTAGTGGCGCTGGGGGTGCGGCGGGTGTGGGTGTGGGGATGGGAGGGGGTCGGGGGGCGTAGGGAGTACAGCGGGGGAGAGGAACTGTTGTTGGCGCTGGAGTTGTTGTTGGCGGATGAACTCGTCGTGGGAGGAGGGCGGGAAGAGGGAGGGGAAGGCGTCGATGTGGAGGTCTTCGGAGCGGGAGGCGCGGTGGCGCGGGGCGTGGGCGTTGGACGAGTCTGAGCGGGTGCGCCGGAGTTGGACGGGGGCGTGGAAGTTGGGGGAGAGAAAGTCGTCGGTTGTGGGCGGGTCGGGGAAGGAGAATGGGGCGGGGGCAGGGGCGGGGTAGGTGAATGGGAGGAGCTGTTGTTGTTGCTGGGGCTGGAGGGAGTCCCAGGCGGGGGGATCGAGGGAGGCCTCGGATTTGCTGCGGGAGCGCATGGGCTGGGGGAAGAGGTAGGGCGAGGGCGGGGGGAGGGGGGAGGATGAGGGGGAGCGGGAGGGCGCAGGGGTTGTGGCGGCGGAGACGGCGGGGGAGGGGGAGCGGGAGGACGAGGCGGAGGGCACGGGGTTGGGGATCCAGGACGACGCAGAGGGGAGACCACGGGCGGCAATCGGGGTTGCGGGGACGATGTGCAGCTGCGGGCCGTGGTCTGCGTGGTCCTCGGGGGCGTTGATCACGATGCCGGGCTGCGGCTGGTCGATGAGGAGCCGCGGGGGCGAGGGCGGTTTGGTCTCGGCTGACCAGGACGTGGGCTTGGGCAGTGCCTGGGCCTGCCAGGCGGGGGACGCAAACGATAGAGCCTCGAAGCCGGGCATGCTGGGGGACGCAGAGTCGTCAGAGTTGACGGGGGACGGCGTGCGGTAGAACGAGTCGAGCATCAGGAGGTCGGGGGCGTCAAAGTCGGCGGGATCGTAGGGATCGAACACGGGGGCGAGCTCAGAATAGTCGGAATAGGGCGAGCCGCGGAGGGCGTAGTCGTACACAGTGTCTCGCGGAGACGGCGGCTGGAGATCGACATTTATATAGCCAGAGCCTGAATTCGAGTGACTGTCGTCCATGCCTATTCAACTCACGCACCGCCAAATCACTTCTATGCCCTCTTTTCACTCTCCGCCGTTTCACCTCACGTGTTTCGCATAGCTTTGCACCGCCACAGGTCACGTGGCCAGGCCAGGCGAGTCAGCGTCTCCTCCTGCGCCACAGTCAACTCCGAAGCGCCGCGTCTATATGCGCAACGAGTTCCTTTTCCTAAAATACCCTCAGTTCATTCCACATCCCAGATCGTTTCCAGTTCCATTCTGATGCTGAACCTTACTGTCCGGTGGCTACAATCATCCCGCCTCAGGAATACGCCATGACACACATATGCGCAAGTAACTCCTTCTCCTCATCACAAAAAGCCACACAACCCCACCTCGACGTTGTTCCGAGCCCAGTTCCTTTCCGATGCTAAACTTCCAGTCCGGCGTATATAACCATCCCGCAAACCCAACATTGCATAGTATGCACCTAAGCGCAAGGAGCTCCTTCTCCTCCAGTCCAGCGCATATATCCATCCCGGAACAGCTACCAGTCAACTGTACATCCCTCCCAGTGATTGTTTCTGCTTCCATCCATTCTGATGTAAACCTTCCACTCCAGCGGTTCCTATTCATAGACTCCGTCAATGACTCAAACACCCTCTCCACGGGGCGTTCTCGGACTCGCGTCTCCACTTCTCCCGGCCGCAAATGATAATTAACACCGGGTGTCGACGGTAACATGCATGTCGTTCACGGAACATAACATTGATTGCGCGCGATTGCTAACTAGCTCATGATACTTGTCCCGCCGGCACTATGTTTAATTAACCTGATCATCAATGCAAGAGAAAACATGCGAGAGTTTCGGAACGTCGAAAGGAGGTAAACAGAAAAAAGCAACAAGCGAGTAAATCCATAGAGATCTACTGCATCTCACTACCTCCTACAACTAAAAAAAAATCCAAACAACACTCGCAACAGAAACCCCAACCCCCCCCCCCCAGCACAACACGGACCACCCCACCCCCTAATTGTCCCGCCGGCACGGACACGTCCAACCCACCCGGTTCCATCTAATTAGCCCGATCATCAACGCGAGGGTTTCGGAGCGTTGAAAGGAGGTATAGACGGAAAAAAACAAACAAACTATCGAGTATATCCATAAAGACCGATAATCTCCTCTCTTGATCAAGATTGGCGGCATCGCACTACAAATTCCAAACGACACTCGCGATAAAACTGAATCCTCTGCAGCACAGCACAGCGTAGCGCACAACAAGATCCACAGTGCACACCGTTTCGTTTCGTTTCACAACACACACTCACTCACACACAACATCGACAAACCAAAAATCCAGTCCAAAATCCAAAACAAGCGCCGGACGCCTCAAAAAGCAACTACATACATACATACATACGCAGCCCAACACGGCATCCCCATCCTCCTCAAGGAATGATCTGACTCTGACCACATCATCATTCGAAGCTGATAAGTAATCAAAAATCAAAAATCAAAATCACTCAGATGGGGGGAGGGGGAACAGGGGGGTGAGAAAGAGAATGATGCATCCATCAATCCATGGCGGTGTATCAGATCTCAGCCACCCCCCACCCGCACGCGCGCTCTTTCTCCTCACGGGGCTGTGTCGTGTCGAGACGCGAAGCTCGAAGCTTGAAGCTCGAGTGTGCATTGCATGCGGTGCATGCATTGCGATCGTGTTACATGTATGTCTGGAAGTTGGGTATGCAGTGACGCAGGTGGGACTCGGAGCAAGACACCCGGAGGCGTACGCACGGAGGGAAGATTGCCGAGGTGGCCGAGGTGCGTAAGGTAGCGGTAAACGAACATGTTGGACTGTACCAGCTCTCAAAGACGCAAGGTACTGACCAGATGATGTTCTCTTTGTCGCCGCATCTCAACGTAATCATAATCATACTCACAACGACCCACGCACTGGTATGCACACATAATTCTCCAGCTCAAGCTTCCCGTTTCTGTTCTGCTATCAGCCCCACACCCAGCCCAACGTGGGTTGGCATTGGCAGATGCGATCCGCGTCTAATCTCAATCTGCCAACATACGAACGAAACGTGAGTGCTTGAGTCATCGCCATCTGTTGGGAGATGGATGTGTCACGTCAGAAGCGCGTG
Organism: Termitomyces sp. T32_za158; assembly: GCA_018857265.1. NCBI lineage: Eukaryota > Fungi > Basidiomycota > Agaricomycetes > Agaricales > Lyophyllaceae > Termitomyces > Termitomyces sp. T32_za158. The sequence goes on along the minus strand of JABAJZ010000133.1, from coordinate 7,346 downwards.
CGAAGCGATTATCGCATCCGCCGTGGCTTTTCACTCTCATGCCTCAGGTGCGGGTCCGTACATGAAGACTGGCACGCGCGAATACAACTATGTACATGCTGTTTTCTCGTGAGGACGCAATGTAACGCGAAAATACCTCCTCCAATCCAAACCCAAGCGTGTCAAAATGAGAAATATCTCCTCAGAAGTGTTCATTCAGTTCGTCAATAGTATCGAGAATAGTATCGAGTCGCGGAGGTTCTGAATCGCCGGACTTGGGCCGGGCAGCAAGAGGACGAGGACGAGCACGCGGGGTGGGACCCGTGTCGGCAACATTCAGAGCCACATTCACAGCCACACACACGCACGCATAAAACAAAACAGAAAGAAAAAGAGACGCCGGTGTTGACTTGGATTTCCGGCCCAACTTTGAATCACCGAGTGGCAGGAGGACGTCGTGAGACTCACAAGGGAGGGTAAACGTGTATCGCCGGCGAACACATTATATGCAGCCACACATTGACGAAACAAAGAAAAAAAAGGAAACGTCGGGTTTGATATAGATTTTCCAGCCGACGTTGATTAATAATTGCTGGCCATGGGTCAGTTGCAGTTGTTTGCGTGAACTCGGGCTGTTTGCGATGAGAAAGCGGCGCCAAAGTCAAGCGTGTCGAAAGGAGAAAATTCTATCCGTGTCTTGTTCATCAGTCGGGATATGTGAACCTCAGAATGGAGGTTTTGAATCACCGGAGAGAAGGAGGACGTGCAGCTAGCCCATGGGCACAGAAAAAAGAAAGTTGGCCTTGACTTGCGTTTCTGACCAACTTGGCATGGCATGCCTGTTGAGTTGATTGTATTGTTTGTGAGGAGAAAGAAACGCATGGTTCTGCAAGGACATAGAAGAATCAAGCGCGTCGAAAGGAGAAGATGCTTCTGTGTTTGGTTGGTCTGGAGACGAGAACTCGAGATTGGAGGTTTCAAATCATCGGATGGAAGGGGGATGTGGAGCTCGTGCACATGTAAGTATGCATCGCCAGCAAACATATGCAGCCACACACACGAAAAAAGAAACATCGGCTTTGACTTGATATTCCAACCAACTTAGATTGCCAGTCGGTTGTTTGCTGTTCGTGAGGAGAAAGGAACCCCTGGCTCTGCAAGGAGATAGAATAGTCATGCGCGTTGGAAGGAGAAAATACTCTTGTTCTTGATTGGCATGTACTACCTGTCGAAACACCAGTGCTACAATGGAGGTCCCAAATCGCCGAATGAAAGGAGGACGTGGAGCTCGTGCACATGCAACTGTGCATCGCCAGCAAAAATATGCAGCCACACACAGAAAGAAATTTGACTTGGATTTCCAGGTCAATTTAGAATGCCGGGTTGATCGTTCACTGTTCGCGAGGAGGAAGGAACGCTCAGCTCTGCAAGGATAGTCAAGCGCGTTGGAAAGAGAAAATGCTTCCGTGTTTGATTGGTAAGTACCACCCACCGTCGAGACGCCAATGTCAGAATAGAAGTTCCGAATCGCCGGATGGAAGGAGGACGTGGGGCTCGTGTGCGTATTGCCGGCGACCATATACAGCCCACAAAAAAAGAAACGTCGGGTTTGACTTGGATTTTCCAGGCCAAATTAGAATGCCGGATTGATCGCGAGGAGAAAGGAATGCTCAACTCTGCAAGGATAGTCAAACGCGTTGGAAAGAGAAAATGCTTCCGTGTTTGGTTGGTATGTACTACCATCGAAACGCCAATGCCAGAATGCAAGTCCCGAATCGCCGGATGGAAGGAGGACGTGGGGCTCGTGTGTGGTTCGGCGACCATATGCAGCCCACAAAAAAAGAAACGTCGGGCTTGACTTGGATCTTCCAGGCCAATTTAGAATGCCAGGTTGATCGCGAGGAGAAAGGAACACTCAGCTATGCAAGGATAGTCAAGCGCGTTAGAAAGAGAAAATGCTTCCGTGTTTGGTTGATATGTACTACCGTCGAGACGCCAATGCTAGAATGGAGGTTCTGAATCGCCGGATGAAGGAGGACGTGGGACTCGTGCACATGTCAGTGTGTAATGTGCATAGCCGGCAACCAGCCACATGTACAGATTCAGCTCCATCTGCCAGACGAAGAAAAGGAACGTTGGCTCTGATTTGGTTCGCGCTAATCTGAATATCGGGTCAATCGTTCGCTTTTTGCGAGGAAGAAGGGGCGCCCGGCTTTTCTCCACGATGCTCTTTTTGATAAGCCAAGAAAATTTCCATCAAAAGAGTTCTTCCGGGGACTTCAGTGACCGTGTTATCAATCCTGTGAGAGGTGACTAAGTCCTGGAACAAGATCAAGTTCTTGAACAAAAACGTCGGGAACTCAATGGAATCCCGTCGAGGTTCAAGATCCTCACGTGTCACTCTTTTCCAAACTCGTGTGCTTCCGATTTCGAGCTTTTCAACTTGAAGCCATGTTTCCTCAGTAGGTAATGGAACACCAATTGCTTTCTTTTACCCGGCTCCGTGGTGCTCTCCAACTCGAAGGCCATGAAGCACGCAGTTTTCGTAACCGAGAGTTCACTTTTCATCAGATGCTCCACTCTAGTGATATTCTCTTTGAGCTACTAGATGATGGAGTCCGTGACTTGGTGCTTGAAATACTTAAGATGACTAGCATGGCTTACGTGCCCTCAGAGATACCCAAATCTAGAGAAGGAATGGCTGATCAGTTTTCCCAGTTCGGGTCTTGAGTTCCGCCTACTTTGCCTCGAGTTCGATGTGCCAATAAGTAGTACCAGACCTCGCCCCCATCCCGCAGCCCTGTCCTGTCATTCTTTGCAACATAAACGAACCTCTCTGATATGCACGCCACACTCTCTTTCATCCAACGCTTGTTTCGCATCTCTACCAAGCGTGGAAAGAACTCACTTGCCCCATCGACTACTTCGCCTCTGGTGTCACTGAGCAGTGAATCAATGCTTTCACTCATCCCCAGCCAGGACTCTAATTCAAATTCACGATACTCACTCACAACTCCAACTGAGTCCTCCCGCCACATTCTTACTGATATTAGTGTCGGCCAGTCAGCCACATACATTGTCCGCATTCCTATAGTTCCTGGAGTTAGTGTTGGCCAATAAGGTCTCGATCAATTCCAATCCTCACATCTTCTATTTTTGTCAGTTTTGGTTCTAGTCGATGAACAGCCTCTTTCTTAAAGCTCTTCTGTCGTGGTGTTTCGGTGAGATCTTTCTCATTTTCTTACATCAAGCACTGCTCAGTCTTACAGCTCGTGGCTTTCTTGCATTTTCCCATGACTGCCAAGATGGGCTGTGGACACGCCCCTGGGAATGCTGTTTTAATATCAGTTTTGTCTGATGGATTCAGCGGCGGAACACCCCTTGATGTCACCCTTCTGTCGAGGGATTGATGCCCGCTGTTACTTGTTCTTGACCTTTCTTGCTGTCTTACATTCATAACATTACTTCTCCAACGTTTCGATGTCGGCAGTCGCTTCAGGAAGCACAGCATCCGAGAAGGCGATTGTTTCTCAGTCTCATCATACTCCTGTGTCAAAGGTGGTGGTTCTGCTCACCCTAGAAGCATCATGTGCCGTCGTGGACGCCGAGCATACATATGTGTAAAGAATCTAATTTGATGAAACTAATGTCAGTGGCAAATCGGATTGGCAGGAGCGCCGGGAACGATGAGCTTCTTGATCCATTGTAGAAGTGACCTTGCCTTCTGTACCGGTAGTTTAGGTCGATGAGCACGATATTACATATCTATTCCGTCCGATCATGTTCTGCGCCACAAGTCACCATGCGCTGATAGCCATCTGTGTATGTACTGGGGATAAGCCGCTGTAGCATAATGGTAGTGCGTTGCTTTCCTATACGGTCTGCAGGCAAAGGTTGCGGGTTCGATCCCCGTCAGTGGTTCTAAAGATTCGACTTTTGAATCCTTTTGAAATTTTGGAGCACGCGCACGTGTGGGTTTAATCCTTTCGCGCGTCAATTTCCATGTGCATTCTCACATTGACATGACCATCCTTCCGGCGCCTCCAGGACGTGTAGACGACACGACAACTTCGAGACATGATGAGCACCAGTACCTACAACTCATCCAACGCGTCCTTGACGTGGGCGACGTACGGCCAGACCGTACGGGAACAGGGACCATCTCGATCTTCGCCCCACCATCGCTCCGCTTCTCCCTCGCCAACTCAACACTTCCGTTACTTACCACGAAACGTACGTTCCATCGCGGCATTATTGAAGAACTCCTATGGTTCATCCACGGTTCCACGGACTCGACACTTCTTTCAAAAAAGGGCGTCAAGATTTGGGATGGGAACGGTTCGCGCGCGTTCCTGGACAGCAGAGGGCTGCAGCATCGTCGAGAGGGTGATTTGGGACCCGTTTATGGGTTTCAGTGGCGTCATTTTGGTGCTGAATACGTGAATTGCGAGAAGGACTACACGGGCGAAGGTGTCGATCAACTCAGGGAATGTATTAAGAAAATTAAGGAAAACCCAACGGATCGAAGGATCATCCTTAGTGCTTGGAATCCAAAAGGTACATTTTCAATGTTATAGACTCGTGGATAGTTCGATAAGCTCTCCAGATATACCACAGATGGCCCTCCCGCCATGCCATATGATCTGCCAGTTCTATGTCCACCTTCCGCCAGTTGCTACACCAGAGGCCAAACCAAAGCTATCATGTCTTATGTATCAGCGCTCCGCCGACCTGGGCCTTGGAATTCCATTCAACATAGCTTCGTATGCGCTGCTGACGCATATGATTGCACATGTTACTGGTACCGACGCGCACGAGCTCATCATCCAACTAGGCGATGCGCACGTGTATCGAGACCACATCGAAGCGCTGGAGGAGCAGCTCAAGAGGGAACCTAGGCCGTTCCCCAAGCTGCGATGGGCAAGGGAGGGGATAGAGGACATCGAGGAGTTTACATACAGCGATTTCACAATCGAGGGCTATGAGCCTCATCCTGCGATAGCGATGAAGATGAGTGTTTGATGGATGGACTTGGACTGGTTGATTTCTTAGTTGCTTTCTTTCATGTATCTCATTTTCACACTACTTATTTCTCACAACTTCAAAAACGAAATGCAATGGGCAACAAAACATAAGTACTAGAATGTAAACATATTGCTTACCAGAAGAACGAGCGGGACTTAGATAGGAGGTCGGGCAGAGAGGCCGATGGGGAGCGAATTAGGGGCGGGATCAAGGATGATCGGGGATCGAAGAACCTTAAAACCACAGACGGAACTATATAAGTAGGGGTAGCTGCATGCAAAAGGTAGCTTACTTTCGGATTCAGATCCATAGCTTGTTCCATTCTGGTCGTGCTTGTACTAAGTGAAGTGGGACTACGTCCTCTTACAGACCGCACTCAGAATCTTTCAGTTGAAAGTGACATCACGTGCAGATACTTCGACCATCTTCCGAACCATCGTCATGGTTCTCCACGCAATGGACAACCTCACAGAGCTTTTTGCGAAAACACCCCCAGGATACCAGTGGCCTGCGAAATTTTGCGCGACCGTTACAGTCGTCGTGTGGATCGCGTCTCTCATCACCTCGAATGTTTCCCAAGTCGATCGTCTGTGGACATTTCTACCGTTCATCTACGCCGGTTATTATGCTCTTTTGCCCTTGTGGCCTCAAGAGCCTTCATTCTTCCTGTGTCCGTACACACCCAAAAATCTTGGCTGGACAATAGCAAGAGACTTCAGTCCAAGAGCAGTCCTTATGCTTGGTCTCGTCTTTCTGTGGATGATCAGGTACTTAACAATCTCGAACTGGCACTCTTGTGTAATAATCACCTTGGCTATATAGGTTATCGTACAACACACACAGACGCGGTCTCTTTAGGCTGTAGGCCTTGCTTTTGTTTATCGTCTCGCATGGTCTAATTATCTTTCAGGCATGACGAGGATTATCGCTGGGCCATCCTCCGCGACAAAGTTCCGGCCTGGTTTTTCCAGGTCATTAACCTCACGTTCATTGCTGCGACTCAGAACGTTCTTCTGCTCCTCCTAAGCTTTCCGATTAAAACCGCGTCTACCTTTCAGCCGCATACCCCTCTTGCCACTTCGGATTACGTTCTCGCTGTGCTTGCGCTGGTAGATTTGGCGTTTGAATTTACCGCGGACAATCAACAATGGGCATTTCATCAATACAAGCATGCACATCTCGCTGCCGAGAAAGGGACGTCTGAAGTCGAACCATATGACAAGAGGAAACAATGGTTTGGCGCTCGTTTAGACTTCACCCCGTCAGATGCCAAACGTGGTTTTGTAACCCGCGGTCTCTGGGCATATTCACGTCACCCTAATTTCCTATGCGAGCAATCATTCTGGGTATGTTCATTTCTTCCATAATCGAAACTCTTTCTGAGAACATAACCGGTTTCAGTGGATAATCACTCTCTTCCCGCTTCTCTCTTCCTCAAAGCCTGATCTCATTTCAACTTCCTTCCCGTGGCATCTCATACCCACCTTTTCCGATATCTTGCAAAACTTCCCTGATACTTTTTATCCCCTCCTATCCCACCTTTGTAGACCCCTTTCTGATCTCGCACCCGCCTTCGCACTTTCCTTACTCTTCTTCTCATCCACCCTCTTTACAGAGTCCATCAGCGTGGGTAAATATCCGAAGGAATACAAGGCGTATCAGGAACGAGTGGGTATGTTCAGCCCACTGCGAACGTGGGAAAAGGGACTTGTCCTTGGGTGGCGTGGACGGAAGAAAGAGGCCGACGACATCATCTGGGGCGAGGGAAATAAGGAAAAGTCGGAGTAGATGAAGGAGTAGTGTTGGATTCCAGTTTGTGAGATTCAGGACGGTTTTGGTTTGTATATTCGTTAGACCTGTACTTCAAGCGAGTGTTTACTTTCTTCTCTGTATATCAGATGATCTCGTCTAATCCGAAAATTGTGAGAAGTATTACTATTCTTTTCAACGACACATCTGAAAAGGAAACAGGAACCCTTTATAATATCGACACCCGTCTCTCAGCCGTGTGGTACTTGATGCCTAGGGTAATTCATCATCGACATCGATCAATTTCAAAGTTCTTCGCATTGAAAGTGGCATCCCTAATGGTGAAATGGGTCCAGTGACTTCAATATTCCTTTTTCGCTGATAAGGATTTTCAACGCGTCCGCCAGCTTTGAATTACATGTCCAGGACCTGGGTTTCCTAGACTGTGTGGTGTAGATTTAGCACTCTTGCTCGAAAACTCGACATACTGATTCGAATCGACAGATTCAGTCAATCTATCCAGTAGTCTCATCTTTCTCTCCCTGGACTGAACTGTGACTACAGACCCTAGTATCATCATATGCTATTTCCTG
>JABAJZ010000132.1:0-22368 GCA_018857265.1 Termitomyces sp. T32_za158 | reverse complement strand
TAAACAGACAAAGAAAACCCGGATAGTGATGCGGTTGTTTGCATGAACGCCGAGCAACTTAGTTATTGCGTCGTTTTGAAAAGAAATAAGTAAAGTAATGATCAAAAGTACTTATCAGTGACTTCTTAAGATAGTAAACTCCCTCCCAATCATATGAACTTGTACTGGAGATGTTCAATAAGAGTAGTATAACAGAGACTACAATTTTGCTAGCACTGGAGAGAAATGTTAATGATCATTGATGATGGTGAACGGGAGGACTTGTTTACTTTTGATGATTTTCAGTGTCGATGGGCGTGACAGGGAACTCCTCCTGAATATACTTGCGTCTCATCCAAGACTTCCTGTTGTCACAGCCATTCTCTTCTCCCAAAGCAATATTGCTTCATGTCAAGCCGAAGCTATGACAGCTACTCTCAAGCAAAGCGAGTCTCAAAGCATCGGGTCACAGAAGAGGATCTATTCGAGTGCGTCTATCATCCCTGCTGTTGTTGGCCTTCTCTCCTTACTTCATCACAGATATGTTCTTCGTGTAGCGTAAGTACTGAACCTATGTACTATATGCCATCTTCCTTATCTCTTGATCAGTATTCTGGGCTACCTCTTGCTCCCCAAGGCGGTTGATACGACACCGAAGATTTCCACAACGGAGGTCCGGGATCGGGAACATTCTTCTCGACTGTCAGCTCTATCAAATTTCTCAATCGGTGAGATATTTAGAGATGTTAGAGATGGGTCAAAGAGTGTCAAGTTTCCGGAAAAGTTGCTCAAGGTACTCGAGCTCAAGCTGCAGAATATCTCGATGGGGAAGGACCCTGGGTGCGCGATTGTGTTTCCGCTATACGTGATTATAGGACTTACAAGTCGAAAGCTACTCAGATCAACTGCTACGAAGGACGATGGCGAAGTTCTATAACCAATTCATGAATGACAGTTTCAAACGTCAAATGAAAGAGAACAGGAAGATCGAGGAGCTAATCTTGTTGTTTGCTACCCATGCTACAACCGTCCTGAGAAAGGAGCCCTCTCTTACTGGGGATGGCTGGAAGATTGAGCTCAACAATCACATCGCACAGTTTGTGAAGATGCTCCGGGAATGTCTACGGAACGTTCATCATGTATCTCCGGAGCTTCTTTCTCGCCTCGATACATATACCACAAAGCTCGCTCCGTCGACACAAACTTACAGTGATTCAGGTTACGACTCCGCTTCTCCTTCGCGCGAACGTGAATCCAGCGTTGGCGCCATGAGCACGAACGTTGCGGATATGTCACTAGTGCGAACTGTTGCTCGCCTATTCAAGTTGTCTGAGCCCGTCGTACAAAAAGAAGTTGATCAAATGCTGGGGCAAGTCGTTACAGAAAAGGCGAGGAATTTTTGTATAGATTAACATGTATGGTTACTCACTCTGGATTGTGTGCTCAGGCAGCCATGAACGATCTTAAGGTAAGTTTACGCCTGTGTGTATTCCACATCTGATTCAACTCAAACAGACGTGCTTAAAAAACATAAATGCTGGTGCGCCATTTCCCGGACGACGAGAAGACTTCGATAGCGAGGCCGCATGGAATCACTGGAAAACACTTGAAACCACGCATCTACAACAATTGATGGTTATTATGGTTCAGTTTAACCCAGATCTGGCCAAATCGACACCATCAGAAGTAGCGTTGTCTTATCAAACGTCAAACCCGCGACAAGGATCATCATATACTGTCGACTCTCCTGGAGGCACGACTACCCGCCATGCTTCAATTTCTAGCCGACGGTCTCTACACGTCGACCAAGCAGATGGTGACGGTGAAGAGGATCTTCCCGTCGGTCATCATTTCACCTTCATACCTCCCAATCCTCGCAAATACTACAGGCGACTACTTGAATACTGTCTTGTGGCAGACCTAGAAGTTATGATGAGCCCTGAAGTAGACGACAACGACGAGGTGTCTCTTGGGATCTTATCTGCTCCACATCTTGAGCTCATCAACGAATGCGCACTACGATGGCGAATAGCCCACTCTTACCGAGTCACCTGTTTCTTGGACTTGGTGAAAGAGTTTTACGAAAGAAACGACGTACCACTTGAATGTGTACCAGAAGCACTCTCAAATGTAATGAAAATAATGCATGAGACAGAAGTGGAGAATTGGCCGGTCCAAGACGTGAATTTTTGAATCCTCTTTGAACATGTTTTTTCCTGGCTGATTCTTTCTAATTCAATAGTCAGAATACCTCTGTGGTGTATATGGATCGCTCTTTAATATTTTCCTTTCCTCTTTCTATCACGCCATGGATGCATTACCTGACCTCAAACCTTCCGAAATCGAACCTTATCTTGCTATCCTGGAGCAAGTCCGGGAAAGTGGCCTCCTCGAGAGGTACCATGTCGACATCAGTGCACGGCTCTTAGATGTTCAAACACGAATACGAGAAGTATCCGGCCATTTCTACGACTTGAAAATGCAGGAACTGCAGAAATCACCCGGTGTCAATCGTGCGCTACCTTTGCTACTCATGACAGACGAGCTTGAGAAATCTGCGAAACTACTCGATAAGAGATTCCCTGAACCATTATTAGGGTACAATTTCTTGTATCTCCTCATCACTTGCCTGTTTAACTGTCTTTTCATAGAGAACTCGATATTGTGTCACTCGTCGTTGAAATAACTATTCCGCATTTCATAGCAGATCTCCAAAATTCTCAGAGGCGCCTCTTTGAATCGTCTATGAATGGTCCGACACCAGATGTTCCCATCCAAGATGTCTTCGCTCTCTACCGCCGATCAAGAACCCTGCTCGGAATGTATGCCGCTTTTGTGCCACAGTATGTCGCCATATCACTGTCCGAGTTCAATTAGAGACAGCCGGGATACAGAGGGGAAATCACGTTCAATATCACTGGTTTTTTCGAGCCCTATGTCCGGCAATGGCTCATCAATACAGACAATAAAACAGAACAATGGGTACAAGCCGTACGTGTCGTTTTTATGTAGTCTTTGTCGTGGAGCTAATCAAGTTCTTTAAGGCTATTGCTGCGGACAAGGTACCTTGAAATGCATCTCAATGCCAACGTCCTTTTCATTGATTCTTGTAACAGTTCGAATCTGAAGGGTCCGAGGGGCACAGTTCCTCGATCGTTGATCTTTTCGACTCCCTTCGAAGTCCAATAAATTTTCTGCAGGATTTGGAGTGGGAGGATGAGTATCAGAACGCGCGGTTCTTCACAGGTCTTTCCAAGGTAATTTTCAAAGCATCTGGACTGATACCATGCTATATACCATCCCTAATGTCAATGTTGTCTTTAGACTCTTTCCAAGACTGTTGAACAGTATTGCCGAAGTATCGAGTCTATGTTTATGGCTGAGATGTTCCCTCGGCCTACAGACTATATCCAGCCACAAAAATCATCAGCATGGCTCGAGAGAGCCAAACAGCTCGCTGCAACAGGTGAAAGACGAGTAGAACCCTTCAACTTCCAGCCACAGTCATGTGTCAAGCTTAACAACATCGAGGCAGCGCGGAAGCTGCTCGATAACATGTACACGCAGATGGAAGCAGATAAGATGGCCGAAGCGGTGGCGAAACATGCACCACCACTACCGGAGAAGGTGGAACGTGATAAGTTCTTGTTCACGGTCAAGATCGTGATTGCAGAAGGTCTCGTTCCTTTGGATAGTAGCCCGTCAGCCAAGTTAGACACTTTCGTCACGCTCAGTGATCCCGATGGCAACCGTCTTGCGAAGACAAGGACGATCTACGAGACATTGAATCCACGATGTACGTTCTTGCACTTCACGCTTGAGTCTTTTGCAGTGAAATCTAACGATGGATGCGTGTGCAGGGGAAGAATCTTTTGATATCTCCGTGGAGAAGGAGTTGTGGTTGATGGTTAGCGTGCGTGACCGAGCTCTCGTGGGCAAACACGACACCGTTGGACGAGCGTATCTCTGCCTCGACACAAGACGATTTGGTGATTTCCTGGCGCACGAGTTGTGGATGAATTTGGAGCCACATGGGCGGGTGTTGATTCGTGTAAGTATGGAAGGTGAGAAGGACGATATCCGGTTTTTCTTCGGACGAGCTTTCCGTTCGCTTAAACGAGCAGAGGGGGACATGCTTCGAATCTTTATTGACAAGGTATTTCCTTCAAAGAACAATATGGTGATGCAACCAATGACTCACATGATTACATGAGATGTCACCGTTTGTCCGACAGTGCCTGTCGCGTACTGTCGTGAAGAGCATTTTGAAGCCTGGGAATTTGACATTGGACTACAACAAGGCCCTTGACAACATGACAGCACTCTATCGCTCCACCATTGGGACGGCTAATCATGAGGTCCAGATCCCACTCCCTCAGAATGAGAAGCCTCGTGTACGACCCGAGGAGATGACGGATGTGGAAATTGAGCAGGCCATACTCCCGCTATTCGACTATCTTGAGGCCAATCTTCGAACACTCAACACATATCTCAGCGATTCTGCGAAGGAGATGGTGATGACGCGCGTCTGGAAAGAGATATTGACCGTTCTGGAGGAACTACTCATTCCACCTCTGTCCGATATCTCAAGTGACATGAAGTCGATGAGCGAAAAGGAGGTCGACATTGTATTCAAGTGGCTTGAGGTATGATGCTCAATGCACTCTTTCTTTGCATGTCACTCTTACTCTCTTCAATAGTTCTTGAAAAATTATTTCTACGCAGGAGGCGAAGGACCAGTGCCTCTGGAGATTCTGCACAATCAGAAGTATCGCGACGTAGTCTCTGTACGATTGTACTATGATTGGCACACGTGAGTATCTACTTAATATGAGTTTGGAGCACGCCTTTTGACTGTTTTCAGGGATGTCCTCATGGAAGAGTGTGTTCGTATGATGCAGCAGGCCCTGAAGTCCTCCGGGACGATAAAGAAGCGCGCCAAAAGTGTTTACTCTCAAAGAAACCTCGGTACCATCAGAGAACGCAAGAAGGAGAAGCGACAGGAAAAGGAGGTTACAAGCCAGGAGACCATATTGAGAATTCTTCGTATGCGGTAAGCCCCTTGAGTTGTATATTGTACGATCTCCGTTACTATCGTTCTCTAGAACCGGTACTTCGGAGTTCATTGCGCAACAATTGCAAATTATGAATGCCATGCAGGCAGAGCAGGAGAAACGAGCCAGGGAGCTTGAGCAGCGCAAGCTGAAGCGACCGATGAACCGGCCTGCAAGCAAAATTCCACCACTTCCTCCATTACCTGACTCGTGATATTCGTAATACTTGTATTGCTGCCTTGATCCGCCAGCCTCGTGCTTTCTGAAGATACCTCCTGATACCTTTTCGTACGCTATATCCGTTCATACGCCAAGTGTATGAACCTTGTCTGGACTCTGGGGACATTGTATTCCGAGGTTGTTGTTGTCATACACATCATATTTAATATACTATACTGTTGCCGCAGTGACCATAGAATTGCCAGATTTGACTACATATAAGGCGATTCTTATGCACTCACAGAAATAGTCGAGGGAAATGTCAGGATCCATGACAACAGCAGACATTTAGTATTGATGTTACCTCTATGCACAAACCCTCTGCTGGCGACAAAGCGAATCACGTACAATTATCTGGTCGCTATGTCGACGACCAAATGTAAGATATGCACATAAGTACTGCTAACCTTATTGTATAGAATGTAGAAGAAGTTGTTCAAAGCGGTTGAAATTTCATCACGTGACTGACAAAAAAAAACAATGAACAATGTCGTGCACCAAGAACAATGTACATCGGTCGAATCCCAGGACAACAGCCAAGCCTCGTGGTCCTACATAAGTAAAGCATGAATGACAGATGCCTCTGTCTCTGCTCTTTGGTCTGCCAGTTACTTTCCTCTCTTTTCTGTCGCCGTTCTTTCTTTCCGTTGGTGCTGTGCATCTAGTTTTTTTTACCCTTCCCGTTAGACTTGATCAATGTTGCCTCTTCGTGCTTGTGAGTTACAAAACTAAAGCAGTGTCTCATCTACTTGGAGTTAACCTATATCGGTTGCAAACCAGACACGTTCATCGGTCTCAACGGTGTTCGCGCCCTGAGCATTATCGCGCTCATTCTTGTCTTTGCGAGCAATATTGTGACTCTTGTCCACGATATTGAAGCAGTCAATCGTTTCGTTGCTGCTGACAACTCGGGTTCCAATTCTACTCTGACCGTGGATGACGGTCCCAATTCCACGGTTTCCATGTCGGACATGGGTTATATCATGTATGATCTCTTTCACTCGCTTAGAAATCTTCCTTATCTTGTATATTGGTTGGGTTGAAGAGGCAGCACAGTTCCAAATCAGCCAGCCGGCGTTTTCTGGGCTGTTCTTAACAGACTGTTGATTATCGGCCAGAGTGTCTTGCTTATCATGTCAGAATTCGGGTGGCCATCCCGCTTCTTTGATCATTATTTCCCTGTACTGGGCAAAGGTTTTGGTCTTGGAGCTCTAGGTGTTATGCAATGCTTGTAAGCTTCCCTTTCCTTACATCCTATCATTCTTGATGAGCTTGGACATCACAGGATTGGGGCTGCTGTCCTCTCACATCGTGTTGATACCTTTACGCTAGTCGCTGCCTTCTTTTTGTTCTCAATTGGTTGTCTCAACATCCTAGTCGGGCTAATTTGGCGAGAATCCGCTAGGTCCAAGCGTTCTTTGACCTCGTGGCGCGAACAGGCAAAGAGCGTTCTACCAACACACGTTGCTGGTGTTGATGTACGTCCTGCGATGTCGAAGGCGACTTCTGCTGCGTCATCGGTTGTTTCAAGTATGTTCAGTAAAAATGATCACCCGCCGCAAACAAGTTCTTCGAAGGCTGGTTTTGGTTTTGGAAGACAGGGTGAAAAGGCCGCAGGGCTGAATGGTAGGCTCAGGCTTGTGTCTACATAATTCCACCGATGACTAACGAGCTTTAGGATACCTCATCTCCAAACCAATTGAGACTTTGCCTCGTTATGCCACCAAAACTACACCCACGAGTAGCACAGATGTGGCCGCTACCTAGTCGGTGTCTTCACCGCCTCCTTTAAAGGCGGCATCGGCCTCTTTTAATTTGGATACGATACGATACGTTTTGAACATAGTCCTTTTCCGGACCTTGATGAATAGCATTGTGTAAATAATAGACAGCCAAACACTGTATTATCATGCAGCACACCTTTTAGTCAAAGTTCATTCAGTACTATACTTTTTCCGACCAAAGTGCTGTATCTGAAACGAAGTACAGTTCCGGAGTGATCACTGATGATTGATGGTTTCACACCGCATGCAGCGCTTCACTCTGTTCAAAACCCTTGCTGGAGAACCAACTCCTCTTCCCAAGCCAAAGCCGCTTTTTGATATCCATGCTTTTTCCTACCGATGACGGATTCGTTTTGTGAGTTCTTTCAGCCTTCCATGACGGGAGGGCTTGATGCATGCTTGTTCAAGCCCATCTCCTCTTAACATAGTTGATGCATACTGACCTGTGTTTTTAGGCTTGGTATGTCCAGTAGAAACACTTCTCAATTATCCAACTCACTTTCTGTCAACAATGTCATCATCAGGCGTTCTAGTCTTTGCGAATCTTTGGTGAGCCGCTGCCAGTGAAGGTCTCACAGATACAATTTATAAGCGCTTACTTCGAAACGCTCCCAGCTATGTCGTCCTCTGTAAATTCGTCATGTTTGAGAGTCCGCAATCAGAACGCGAATACATCGTCCATAACCACCCAACGGGGGAGTATGATGCAATCTGTGCAGGAATCCTTATGGGTTCAGGTATAATCAACTACGCAGTCGCTGGCTTCCGTGAACACTACACACGCGAGGATATGGTGGCTACAGCATGCTTCATTCTGGCGGGCAACCTGGGCTTTGGGACGGCGTATATATTCTTGAAAGCGAAGTTGATTGAGAGCTTACAACCCAGATGCACGTGTGGAAATGAGAGGTTTGGCCTTAATTATGATATGGAGAAGATAGGGAACATGGATGAAATGTTGAAGTATAAGAGATGAAGGGATGAACTGTAAGTCGACGGGAACTGTGGATCGTCTGTAATCTGTGTTAACAAGCTACCTTCCTAGCCCACCTGCATGTTATTCTGTTGTTAATCTACTTCTCGACATTTCCTTCCGCTACTGAAATTCATGCCCTCTGCCTTCTTGTATCATATCCTTAGTCTCCTCTTTGTACGTTTTCATTTGTACATATCATACATCTTATGATCATTGTTTTCTTGAAATGCTGATATGAACCAACGGACTACTAACTCTTCCTACAGAACATCTATCACGTATGATACAGCCGACACAGGACACTGCAAATGACAAATACAGCGGCTTCTCCTGTACTAAGAAAATAGAAAGGTCAAAACCTAATGCATAACGTTGTGATGTCAACGCTAACTGGTACGATCCACTCGCCGTAGACAATGATCGCCACGTAGCGATCTCTTGTCTCGAAATGATAAATTTATACAGGAATCGTTATGAACACGATACATTCTCCTTGTTCAAAGAGACAAATACGCTTTACTTGGGAAAAGTTCAAAAACGTGACACGCGTCTGTCACGTGACGAAATGGACGCGACGCGTTTGCACCGCCACAGAGCATCGTATAAATCGTGAGTTTCCCGTTCTACTCATCCTTCACTTTGAACCACTTCGTTCACGGCCAAAATGTTTTTCTATTTGACCTACACTATAACCCTTGGCGTCTGGCTTACCGTCGGGAGCATCAAATTCAGTAACCCCAACCATCGCCGTTTCTTGGTCGGAGGTGGCACGATGGTCGCTGGCGAGCAACTCGTAGCATGGCATGTGGTCAAGCAGATGAAAGCCCAAGAGGCGGCACATTTGGCAAGCCGCCAGGAAATTCGTTCCAAAAACACTTGCCCAGGCTGGGCGTATCCTATTCTCTCCCTGTCCAATACCTGCTCTCTAGGTGATGCTCCTGTGTCTGCCTTCGACCTCGCCCTTGCCCTCTGTCCTACTCCTCCTGGAGCATGCACTGCTGACGATGCCCCCATTCCCGGCACAGACCTCATTCTCGCCCCCGTCTCCCAAGATGATTCCCCGCCTTACATGCCCGCCTTTAGCGTGGCTCTTTACAATCACGACTCACTCCTTCCCGCTGTCATCTCTGCCCCCGTCTCTGATTCCCCGCCTCACATGCCCGCCTTTAGCGTGGCTCTTTACAAGCACGACTCACTCCTCCCCGCCGTCATTCCCGCCGTTTACGCTCCAATCTCTTCTCAGGATTTGGCTTCATTCAACCACAGCATATCCTTATATTTGGCTTGCCTCTCAAGCTTGGTATTTCTCTTCCTTTGTTATTTCTTCAAGTTCGGCGCTGTCATTGTGAGTCCACCTCGATATTGGCTATTTCCGTGTTCTGATTATCTATCAGGCTCCGCTCCTCAAAGGTCAACGTACTTCAAACAAGGACACCGAACATTCAGAATATCATGTCTGTCCATCGCGCGTAAACTTTTCAATCACCGCTTCTGACATGTCTCTTCAGGGCGAGGTCCTCATCTGGAGGCAATCTCCTGCAGGCTGCTCTGTGACTGTTGTTCCCAAGTTCGATGCTTTCAAGCTTGTCGATTCGACGACTCACGTGAGTCGCTGTCACTTTTGCCTTTTTGACTGCTCCCTCACACAAAAGCACCAGGATGCTGAGGATACCATCATTGACATTCCCACCTTTCAACTCAGCTTCGAATCCGATGTAAGCCAAACTATTCCGTTGTCATCTTCCACACCTCACCTCCTTGAGCAGAATAATACAGACGGTATCCACGATTCTGATGCTCTCGTCACTGTCCTTCTGATCGAGACAATGGATGTTGACCAAGTAAGTCGTGCTCCTTGACTGGATTTCCCGATCTGACAACAAGTTGTGAAGACCCACAAGGTAGCAACTTTGGATGTAAACGTTACCGAAGACATTCCCTACTGGGTGAGTCGCCCTCAATATGCGCAACCCGTTCCAGTGTCTCATTTTGCCCGCCTACAGGAGAATCAGTCGTTCATTGACGCTTTCCGCGAGGAAATGAATGAACTCCTCTATCCCGATCCCCCTGTCCACGACCTCTACTCTGTTTCTGATACTCTCGTCACTGTCCTTCCCCCTTTGATCGAGACACTGGATGTTGACCAAGTAAGTCGTCGTGCTCCCTGACTGGATTTCCCGATCTGACAACAAGCTGTGAAGACCCACACGGTTATCCAAGGAGCAACTTTGAATACAAACCTTACCCAAAACATTCCCTACTGGGTGAGTAGTCCTCAATATGTGCGGTCCGTCACAGTGTCTTATTTTGCCCACCTGCAGGAAAATCAGTCGTTCATTGACATTTTCCGCGAGGAAATGAATCAATTCCTTTACCCCGATCCCCCACTTCCGGTGAGTTGTCCCCTGATCTATCATACTTTGACTCATCTGCTTCAGGACTCTCTGTGACCAAAGTGACCTAGAGATGTCTCTCGGTCTGCTTTATCCAAACACTCGCACTATCTGTTCTGCCTGCTTTTCTTGGCTTCGTTTCTTGTTCTTTATTACTGCTTCACTTCTCTCTACTTCTTGGCGACCTCCGCGACGATTTCCACTTCGCATATGCTCAAGTTCCATGGTCCACGCCTTATCACTTGCATCCGTATAAAGGAAGTCCACTCCACCCATTTATGCTCGAGTAGCACCAGACTTGGCAGCGCACCCGGACGCGGGGATATGTGATATCATGCGCCCCCAAGTCGACCCTCCATGTCCTCATTGATGTACGCCTGCGGCTTTGTATGGTGAGGACCGGCGAAGGCGAAGGGTGCGCAACTTTTGCCTTCGTCGGCCCCCATCTTTGCAGAGTGGCATGCGACATGCTTTGTGGCTGGTGGTCGAGCTGGGCTTGGACTTCCACGGATACAGCACGGTATGGCGTTGAAGTGGGTATGTGTCAACACACTTTGTTTTGGCGTAACGCTTGCTCACTCTTGTTTTAAGACAACCCCACTGGTCGAGCTATCTGAGCTGGAACGAAAGGACCATCGCGCGTCGCCATGGACGAGACTTTTATTTTTCCCTACCAATCACATATATGATATATGGCCGATCTATTTTTACATCCATGCAACATCTGGAACGACCCGGCCTTACTCTCTCGACACTGTCGGACCTGCTTCTCCTGCATAATTCAAACGACACAGACTTGCATGTATAACCTCAGGCTTGCCTATCTTAGATTCAAATCGCAAACATCGTAGAACATATTCTTGGACTCGCCGACTGCATCTTCATCATATTCTCTCGGACTTGTGTACTCTGCCCTTGTATTTCACTTATAATTATCTCGTGCCCTGTATCTTCTCAGACTCGATTTCCGGTGTAATTGTCTTTTCATGTAATCCTAGATGTACTAGAGCGACTTGTATTGAATATAATTTGTTAAAAACATTGTCATGTGAGCCTTAGTCCAGCTAACTCTAGGTCTGTCTGCCAATCAAGCGCTCAACAGAAGCTGCATTTATACAACGGTAAACGTATCGACACTAGTGACTGTTGTAAACAATGCACGAACAAGTGAGGTACCAAAATCTCTCAAGACACCTGCTGCGCGGCTCAAAATATGATAGATGAACACCCCGTGGAACCAGTCGTCTGACACTTGCCAAGATCGTTTCAGAGTAAAAAGGGTATATGGACCCGAAACTCCTTCATGGATCCAACCGTTCGCAAGCCCTCTGTCTTTTTGATTGACATGCGCTATACAGATGGCTGAAAAGTGCATTGTCCCTATACAGATAGTTAGGTCTTCACACGACCTGTCAAGGTTGACGTAGCCTGCAATTCCTTCGTATTTATAACGATATTGACAGACGGTATTGCCCCTTCGAGTCAGCTTGTCGCGTATGTATAGAACAGTACTCTGCAATGCAGTACGTCGAAGGCTAATAAACGAAGTTGTATTGACTATTAGGAATACAATGTTGGTGAAACATACCTAATAAACGAAGTGAATAGAACTAAAGAACGTAGCTACGAGACGACGCGACTACCTGTGGTGGTGATCACGTGTATGGCGTCTGGTACAGGTCAAGTATCATGACATAACTAACTACTCATCTATTTCCAGAGTCGATAAAACGGCTAAAATTCTTTAGACGAAACCCGTCGTAGTAGAGCGTATCTGGATAGCGAGACGGCGTTCTTCATTTCAGCTTGGTCGATTGTGTACAAGTGACCTAGAATGGCGCTACTCCAGGCTCGTAGGGTAACCCTTGGTTCACCATGACTGACGAACTCATACTTCGCCTAGAATCAATGACTGGGTTGAAGCCAGGGACATAGAGCTATGATACATCAGTCAACAGTTGCATCGTCTTCGCGGACGTTGAGCTTCAAGCTACAGGGCGAAGACGATTACGAGAGACAGCTTGACTTCACCTGAAGAACGGAGGTTGGCTGTTTGTAGGCTTCATACCACTGCCTTTAAAGCTCGAGGTGCTTTAACCGAAGAGCCAGGAGTTTAGACCAGGAACACGCACGTCACAATCGTTTGCGACAAAAAAAAACGAGTGGACTAGCATGAGAGGTAGCATAAGAAGATGTAATGGATGTATTATAACGTTGGGCTTGCATTGCAAAGAGGACTTTGCTCAACCATGCTCATGAAAGCGAAGCCTTATAGAGAAGGCAGATAGCACGTAGTCAAGGAACTTGGTGAAATCATATCAGACACAGATGTATTATGCTCAATTATCACTGAGATCCTTTGCGACGATGTACGAGTCCACTACGATTGAGTAACCACTGTCAAGTTCTCAATACTCAAGATCCATACGACCTAGGTAAGCCAATGAGAAGACGGAGGAGCTCAAGGAAGAGCTCATAGGGACACAGAAAGTAGACGTGAGCCATTCGAGAAAATTTCGCCTGTACAGGAGAAGAAATTGAGAATCTTCCAGTGCTGACGTCTGACGAAAATTCCCTCAGGATTGAATCACAAGACTCTCAAGGACAGCTGTTGCGCTGTTGCTGATCTTTCCAAAAAAGGAGGCCAAGGTTCAATTCCATGTTTTTAGCCAACTAGTGAAACGAGAAGAGGAGTTGATTCATGGTCTGTGTCTGTCAATAGACTTTGACAAGGTTGCCCATGTGGAGGATGTAGAAGCAGTGGTGAGTAGAGCTGCGCAACTGGCATTTTGGCAAGAGACGTGTTGAATGTGACGCGTGACGCGTCGTGATATCAAGGCTGTTTCAAGTGCTCTGAACACGTACTACTTGATACTCAACGACCATGACAATCTAGTGAGTCGACCATGAAGGCGATAAAATGCTACATCTTACACGTATTCCAGTTATTCTCTCACCTTTCTGCTCTTGGCGGCAGAGGTGCGTCTCACATCACTTTTTGAGCATCCCCTAATACCTTTGTTTGAACATTAGATGGCCACTTTCTGCCTTCTCGTTGCACCACTACCATATACAGTGCGAAAAAAAGTGTTTAGGTTTCTCTCCGAGTCACCTATAATTGCGAAGATCGCATACGCGCTCAAAATATCCTTTATGTTCGTCTCCGCAGCACGTATCGCCCTACTTACCCCCAGATATTGAGACTTGAGCACGCAGTTTCGTGGGTATACTCTTCGCAGACGCTCTACAGCGCATGTTCAAAATTAGCGCCGAGGCTGAGCTCGCGAAATCTGGACAACAGGGGTCGTTCAGTGACGTCAGGACCGAAAGTAACATCGCAGCGAGAAAGTTCTAGTGCGTTTTCTGTGTGTTCTTTGTTTTTCGTTTAATTTCTAACGAGACTTGCAGCGCTCAGAGAAATACGTATCTGACAGGGTTCACACTCTTCCTCTCTCTTGTCCTTACTCGCACATTCTACATCATCCTCGACCTCATTCACACCCAGGAGCAATATGCCAAACTGAAGCAGGAGTCCATCTCTAAATCGAATGGAATAGGTGAAGGCGCGTTGAAAGAGGTTGAGAAGTTGAAGAAGCAGCTCGCGACGGAGCAGTCCAAAGTCAAGGATTTTGGTTAGCGATCTGCCCATGATGATTACAGCAAATACTGACGGCCCATGTCTACCGATCATAGAAACTCTTAAAAAGCAAGCCGCTCAACAGGCTGCCGAGTTCGACAGACTTGCAACGAAGTACAACGAGGCGACGGGCAATGTTAGCAACAAACGCGTCGATTGAAGCATTGCTTCCATTGACCACTTCTCTGTGCTCTATCAAACTGCTACAATGTTGAGATCGTTTTCGTCAGCTATGTTACAATGAATCTTATTTGTCCTGGTACCTCCCCGATATTACCAAAATTTATTTTCCAGTGGATACATAACTTCAAGCTTTTTCATCAATGACGCGTTCATTGGCGTCTTCGTCTCTTTTTCTGATCGTTATCAATTCTCCCATAAGTACACCTGAGGTCGCGATCGCAATTACCGAGCCAGCTAAGAGTGCAGAGCACGTAGTGAATGACACTCGGTAAGTCGGACCATATACGGCTAGCGCTTCGTTTTAGTATTCTTCCAGGAATTAGATATTTGCAAGTTTACTGGAGAAGATTGTTGGGCCCAAAATACCAGCAAACTGAGCCATGGCGTTAGTGACTCCGATGGCTACTGCTGCCGCGGTGGTGCCAGGCGCGGCTTTCACGCGTGATGGCCACAAGATTGGAAAGACTGAACCGGCTGTTGATGTCGCCACGCAAAGTGCCAGATATTTGATAACAGTCACTTTGACTTGAAGGAGAATAATGCAACATGTTATGTTGATGAGTTCCACTGTACAGCAATGAGTATGTGCTCCAAGACTAAAAAAAAACCACACACAGACAATAGCCACGCGGAAAGGATTGAACTTCCAGTTCTGAACGAGGTAGCCGAGAGTGTTCAAGACAATCAATGTCAAGAAATATGGAGGCATCGTTAGCACATTGCTCATGGCTGACGACGTAAAGCCTGTCGCGGAGCGCACTGTCAGCAGGAAAGTCGCGAGTTCACTTCTAACATTCAAACCTAGTTGAAAGATGACGGTGGGCAATGCGAAGGACAATCCAAATCCTCCTACTGCGTGGCAAAACGAAACCAAATTCCATGACCAGAAGGTAGGATTCTTGAACAATCCAGTGACTTGCTTCCAGTCCCAAGTCTTTGCCTCTTTTGAAGGAGCATGTTCGTTAAGCATATTGAGAATTGCAGATTTCTCATCGTCTTTGAGGAATTTGGCCGTCTGCGGGTAATCAGGGAGTAACCAGAACGTCACAATTCCCATCAAGAATGCGGGTATCCCATCTACGAAGTTAAATCGGTCGACGTTGGTCTGGTTTGAGGCTCACCTACGATGAACAACCAGCGCCAGCCTGCGAGGCGACCGTCGGCGTGCGAAACTGCAAACGCCAGGAATCCACCAGCGAAGCCACTCAATTGACCAAAAGAGTAGAACGCGGCGACGCGCCGCGCCATCTGGTCTGGTCGGAACCAAAATGCGAGGTAGTATATGATACAGGGATAGTATCCTGCTTCGGCGGCTCCTTGCACTGAATATACGTTGTCAGTATCCAAAAGGTATTTCGGGTGGGATTTGTGGAAGGCTTACAAACTCGGACTGCGATAAGTTCATTGTATTTTTGGACTGCGCCGACGCAGGCACAGATAATGCCCCACGTTACCATCAGGCGACCGAGCCAGAAGCTTGGGCTGCGGATTTTCCGCTCAGTATCTCAAATTGGAAAGGCAAATAAAGAGCTTACGTTGTCCTTTTCATCATCAACGTCGACGCAGGTTCCAGGAATGCATATGGGTAAAAGAAGCAAGCTATAACCCAGTTCCATTGTTCCGGACTGAGTTTGAGCTGGGACTTGATGTCATGCTTCTTCTCAGCATTCATTATCGCAGAATTTGTGATGTTATTGGAGTCGGTCTTCATCACAAGGTAGGTGAAGCAAAGCCAAGGGATAATCCTAAAATCTGCGAGAAGCATCAACAGCATCAAGGGCTGCAATCGCCTTGTGGAACCAACCAATTTTACGCTGAATTCGGCGTAATTCTGATGCAGGTGGAGAAGGACTGTGGCGCTTGTCCTCCTTTTCCTCCATGGAAGCCATCTCTTTGTGCACGGACGAAGGTGGCGAATCGACAATGGTGGACGCAGAGATCATGTTGTGGATTCAACGTAGAACTCGGAAGGAACCCAGGCAGTGCTTAGGAGGCATGTCATTAGCCAAGTCCGTCCGAAGCTGCCGTAAAATCCATCTGTCACGTAATCTTACTTTGCCTTGCTCTTGATTATAAATATCTTGTACCTCATGGATACTGAGCAGCACTTCCAAAAAACATAAAAAGAATGGGGGTCCGACGGAATGCCGAGATTCTTTTGCAACGGCAGAATAGACACTGATCTTCACGGACCATCGAGTCGAATTGATTTTGAAGAAGTGGTATTTCACAAAACTTCGTTGGCTGCCGGCCAAACCCCGTCGTCGTCGCGTTCAAAAGTATGTTGTGCTACTCTGTTTCCGGATCGGCATCCCGGCATTGAATGATTCCTTCCAACTAGCTACCGACTGTCATGCATGTCATGCGTCACGGTAGAGGGCCTTACATATCGAACAGACTACAGTCGAACACAGATACCAACGGATATAAATTCTATGGTTCGCAAAACCTTTCTTTTTCCATCCCCGCATCAAGCACTTAATTTCATTCGTGAAAGCAGTAATACTCAGATATTTCGAGGCATCCGTCAATGGACGCACGAGTCTCCGTGAACTGGATCTAAATATAGCACAAGCCGGAACTAAATTCGTCGCAGTATATATATATAAATATTGTACATGTGTGGCTTTCATCGTCTCATGATATCCACAGGAAGATTTCTATGGAAATCGTCGGGCCGGGCGCTTGGAGCTCCCGCGAACGCTTCGTCATGGGTACATCTCTGCCGCCTTCACGCTTCCTTATTCCTCTACTAGTAGCTCGCGCGTGATACTATGTACTATGCCTGCTCTAGCGAAACCCTCACTTGAATATTTCGCGCACCCGAGCGAAACGTCTGTTCCCCTTGATTGGGCCCCTTTGGCCGTCATTGACTTGTCCGAATTCGACGCTCCAGATGGCAAGGTAAAGCTTGCGCGTGAGTTGAAGGATGCTCTTACGAAGTGGGGCTTCTGGGTTGTTACTGGTCATGGTCTTGAGGAGGAAGAAGTTGATAGGCAGCTCGCCATCGGCAATACTTTTTTCAAGCAACCTCTTGAGGAGAAGAGGAAAGTTGTTTGTGATTTTACCGTTGGAAAGTAAGTCGTGTGGAGTGGGGAAGGGATTGTGATAGACTCCTTTTTACTGCGCAGTAACTTTGGGTATCGTGAACCGACACGGATGGTAGGAAACACGGATGTGAAGGAGAATATGGAAGTGGTACGACCCTCTTGATTCCGACCTAAATATACACACACCACACTCCTCATTTGAATCTCACAGCTGAATATTCCGAAATACATCCCGCATTACGCTTCCGTGCCACGGCACGACTTCATCAAGCAATTTGAAAACGAAATCGCACCGTTCCACCGGAAATTGTGGGGCAATGTGATTCGCAAGCTCCTCATCCTTTTTGCGATCATCCTCGAGCTTCCTGAGAATTACTTTGTCAACCAACATGATTATAACTCTGCTTCCGAGGACCACCTCCGCTATGTATGCATCGTACTACAAAGGATATTTTTTCCCTGCGATCCCTGAAACAGAGTTCTGGTAGATGATTTACCATCCACGTTCACAAGAAGATGACGACAGGATCGGTGATCAGTGGATTGCTGGCCATACAGACTTCGGTTCACTCACCCTGCTCTTCTCACAACGCGTCGCTGCGTACGCTCTCTGAATTATATCCCTTACCGTACCAATCTGACCAGAACCTGACAGTCTCCAAGTCCGCACACCCGAGAATGAATGGAGATGGATCAAACACGTCTACGGCGGGATCATCTGCAACGCCGCCGACACACTCTCTTTCCTCACCAAGGTTTGAAAGAAAAATAAGGATCCTAGAGTATGTTCAGAGGAAGTCAAACAATTTTTTTGTTCTCTTGCAGGGCTATATCAAGAGCGCCGTACACCGGGTCGTCCGTCCGCCCGCAGACCAAGCGCACCTCGAACGCCTCGGCCTCTTTTACTTTGTCCGTCCGGGAGACAGCGTCCCCATGGTCCCTGTCCCAAGTCCTGTGCTTATCCGTGAGGGTCTCCTGACGGAAACGGAAGCAGATCGGGATTCTCAGGAAGTCCACGTTACTGCGGCAGGTAAGGAGTATCTATTGATCTGGTCTATTCTTTGTTTGATGAATGTGTTTGATGGAAATTGATAATCCTAGAATATGTGCGGGCACGTGTTAAGAATGTGCATGATCGTAAGCAGACTCGCATTGCTGACAAGAACGCGGAGGGGCTGTTTGTGGTTAAGAACCTTGCTGTGCAGAATTATTATGTTTGACCGGCTTTGAGTATTCGACGTTAAAGATCATGGTTAGGAACGTGAATTACTAGGATTGTGGCGTATTGAGCCATCAAGTTCTTGACTGTTTTCAGGAAAACAAAGTACCCTTGAAATTGCAATGAAAGTATGAGAATACAGACATACATCATGGTATGCAGACTATTTATACACTGTTATATGGCCAACAAGATCAAGCTTGTGGCGCACTCATAGTGAGTTTGAAAACTATAATCACATGAGCTTTATTAACACATTAAAAGAAAACCACAACTGACCATCATTTCTGGCATAATGGCCAACGACATCTAAATCAAACTTCTTCCGTGCGACATCATCCAAGTCGAGTTCCGCAGTCAATACGCCCTCTGCATTGCGCAGGGGGCCTGCAAGGATCTTACCAAGGGGGCTGATGATAACGCTTCCCCCATCGAGCATCACTGTGTTAGGCTCTGGGAGACGACCATTGCCTGCGCTTGTAAGGAGGAAATGCTCGTCTGGAAAATCTTTCGCCTAGTGGTGATGTCAGGGCTTGGTTGGTGTGCAGGCGCGAAGAGACAAACCTCTGCGTATTGGCAGGCTGCAAGGACGAAGCACCCGCCCTCGAGGGCGATGTGATGCATCGTACTTTGCCATTGTGGGCGATCATCGACGGTGGGAGCGCAGTATAGTTCAGTCCCAAGGCTATAGTAATACGTCCGTACTAGCGTTGAGACTTGAGAGAATGATATCACACAAGATAAGACATGACCGTACGGAGTGGCATATAATTCTCCCTGCACAGAGGTCAGAGGTCGCCATGATAAACATAGCTATTGGGACTCACCAACATATCGTGGCCGACATCCTCGTATCCACTTCTCCCTCTCCGTTCATAAACTTCTTCTCCAGCACAGGTAGTGTCGATCCATCTCCCTGGCCCCATACTATTCTTTCCATCGCCGTGGGCATGAGCTTCCGATGCTTCCCAACATATCCCCTTTCTGGATCCACAAACACGACCGTACAGTACAAAGTTCCCAAATCCCGTTCAATGATACCCACAACGAGAAACACCCCCGTTTCTCGGCTGACCTCTTCAATGCGCATGAGAGCGGGCGAGGGTACCTCAATTGCTCCCGCATAGTATCGCGCAAACTCGTCACGGCCTGCGTCGGCGCGCGTACCTACCGATGTGCCGAATGTGGAGAACTTCGGGTACCCACCGATACTGCGACAGTACGCTCAGGCGTCAGAGGAAGGGTGGGGATAAAAAGACGCACAATGCCTCTGGGAAGACGCAGAGCTGGGAGCGGTCGCGATCACGAGCGAGGCGGGTGAGCTGCTCGAGTTTGGCGAGGGTGTCTGGGATGGAGAAACGGGCGCTGCAGGTCTGGACGACGGATGCTCTGATGGTGCGTGCCATGGCAATGGGCTCTGAACTGCATCTTGAGTTTTAGAAAATACACGCTACTCAGAAAAAGTCGGTCCGGGATGCCCGCTGCCCACGACCATGGCATCTGTCCATCTTTATGTCATCTCCCCAAAAATCGAGAGCATACGGAGGAATTTTTGCTTCGCTCAGATCGAGGCTCATTATAGCATGCATATCTGCAATAGACCTTTGACAGTGAGCCGACGATTAACGGGTATGGAATGCTTCAAATATTGTTACGGAGCCTCGATCGAGGCTGAGGGAAAGAATATTATTCATGTCCTAAAAACTCTAAATACATGTATAAGAATTGCTGAAAACATGTAAGCAAGGCAAACATGAAAAGAGAGCCGAAAACTGTAGGCTTGGACTCACCTCAACACCATGGCCAGACAACACGACGATGCCCAAAGTGACTCCACAAACTCGCGGGAAGCAAGAACCAAGACAAGCGCCTAATCGGTGTTAGCCGACAAGGTGGCAATGCCGCGTCCAAAATAAATGATCCATTGATTCATTGATTAAGGATCACGGGCCGGGTTCCTCGATCGCAGATGCTGATCCGAGATCATTGATCATGGATCAATGATCTTGGATCAAACATCAAACCTTCGTCATGCATGCTCCCGCTCCATCCAGAATACAAGTTCTATGCGTCCTCTCCTCACCCTCGATGCCTACCCCTGGCAAGGCGACCGGTCGTAAAGCGAAGGAAAAGGACAAGGGATTAGAGTTGAAGGAAAGACTGGAAAAGGCAGGAAACGACGAAGAAAATTGGAACATTCACAAACGGCGGAACCAGGTGAGACCGGAGCACAAAGCACCGCTCACCATCCGCAACCGCACCCTCGATTATACGAAATATGCACGCAGCGTCACGATGGCCCGTGCGCGATGGAAAGGATATAAAAGGGAGAAAATGAGGGGACATCGGAAAGCAAAAAGTAGCTGTCACGGCACGAATCCCCTGCGAGTGGATTTCGTTGGCCTAGGAACTGTACTTAGACTTCAATTGGTTTCGATTAATACATCGTTTTGAACCACATTTTGAGTGACTTTTAAAGTTATCTTGAAATTAAATCAATAAATCCTATTAAACTACACTTATTGAGTGCGCGTTGAGTGTAACTTGAGCTGACAAGTTTCGGATCACGCGAGGAACGAGCGTGATCCGAAACGAGGGTCTATGTGCTGAGATAAGCGTCGGGGGCGGGATCGCCTCTTCATCGCCCGCGCCCGACGCCAAAAAGACTCAGAGAAAACATCGCGATAAGCCTCGTTTTGCGTTTACACGAGAACACTACGTAGCACTTCGACAAGTAGACATGCCAATGTTAACAACGGATCCCAATGAAGCAGTCTGCCCCGACTTCGAATCCCAAGACTACACAGAGGCCCGTAATGCTCTGATCGGCGAAAACGTGGACAACGAGGAAGCCGTAGCACGGCTGAGGAGCGCCTGGTTCGCGAACAACGCGGCAGAGAAAGCGATCTGGGCAAGGCAAAGGCGCGAGCAGGAGGAGACAGATAGGGAGAGGGAAAGGCAAGCACGCGAGGAAGACGAAAGGAGAATAGCAGCCAGGGGCATGGAGGAAGAAGCAGCAAGGACGGAAGAGAGGAGGAAGTACAAGAACAAGTACATGGAAGTATCTGCAGGACCCCCTCCCATAACGCCACCCGAAATTTTACCGGCCTACGCCACATCGCGTTTACAGAAGGGTTTGTACGTCGAGTTATGGTATTTCACGAATGAAGGTCTCGACTACGCGCTAAAGACTTCCTCTGCACTCGACAACAGTTCCATAGTCCAATCCATTGACAAGGACGGAAACGCGATGTGGACAACTGCAGCAGCTTCCAGAGGATCTAAAACGGCGCAGGATGACAAGGATCTATCATGGGAGCAGCTGTCTATAGTCATACCCCGCTTTCTCAATGCGATACACGCAGCGGGATGGACCGACCAACGCCAGGCAATGCTGGCAAACCTGTTTACCGGATTACAAGCTCATCCATACTGATCGAGCAGAGATCCCCTCGACAGGATCACACTGCTGCGCTATCTTTCGGAACAGAGGCGGCTCTGGCATCAAGCGCTTGACGCGGGCACCAGGGCCTGGGACATAGGCATAGTGAGCGAAACACTGATTCGCTCAGCCGCGGACTCTGTGCGTAGAGAATTCTTCGACCAGAGAGAAGCCGAGAGGAACCGAGCCGTAAGTCAAGCCATACCCGTCAATGTTACAAGCGCTGACGGAGTTCCTTCTTCCCC
The DNA here is from genome assembly GCA_018857265.1 of Termitomyces sp. T32_za158. Lineage (NCBI taxonomy): Eukaryota > Fungi > Basidiomycota > Agaricomycetes > Agaricales > Lyophyllaceae > Termitomyces > Termitomyces sp. T32_za158. The sequence goes on along the minus strand of JABAJZ010000132.1, from coordinate 187 downwards.
CCCACGCCTTTTCTTCCTTTATCATATTCGACGATACCTTGATGTAACCGCTAGAGTTACTTGTAGTATATACATCGCGCTTACCGCGCCTAATTGTACCGTATTTGGTTCCCGACGCGCGCCCTTAGCGCGCGTCTGTAGATTACATAAGACTTAACATCTTGTATTCACAACGTATCTAGTCTAA
>JABAJZ010000131.1:0-14317 GCA_018857265.1 Termitomyces sp. T32_za158 | reverse complement strand
TCAATAGAGGCCGAGTTACGCAAATCTCGATTGTTTTCAGCTTGGACACGGATAGCATCATGCTTGAGGTCACGATAAGCGCGAATACGTGACTCGAGGTAAGCCGCATAATGTTGTAGATTTTCCGGGACGGCATATCCTGATCAGAAACATGCAACCTGATCAGCAATCGCAATAACGGTAGTTCGGACTGCACACCTTCCCAGCTTCCAGCCGATACGTTTCGTAACCGGAGGACGTCCGAGTTTGAGAGATAGCCCAAGACGTTGTCCGTAGCACCAGTACGAATCATGGTGTGCAAGACAATCAGGGCCTTGAATACGACCTGAGAAACAACGTAAAGGTCAGGCACGGCCTCCGAAAGGTCTATGGAAGACATGCAATGGTGTTTGGTTCACGAAATCGGGGGGAAAGAGCCTTGCAGACATCATGAATCGCTCCTTCATCAGACCATGTTGCAGCTATGATGGTGTCGAGATACTGCGGGAACAGAATGAGCGGCTTGCTATGATAGATAGCGAAGACAGCTACCTTGGCCTTTGGTACTGCAGCCTTGGGCTTACAGGCCAGTTTGACAACCTTGTCGAAACTTGACATGGCCTGTTCAAGGATTCAAAAGGTAATCACGAAAGCAGTAAGTAACCCATTTGCAACTCCGACAAATGCACACGACATCCTTCTCGATGCTCGTTGAGACGAACCTTGACTTTCTTGCGGAAAGGGAATCTGGGCATGGTGTTGAGTGATATCAGTGGGAGGAAAGTGTGCTTAACTGGAAGACAGAGTATTTTTATTTCTCAGATCTATCCGTTCGCGGCTCAATAATTTTCTTCAATTCATAATTTATACTTGATGCAATGCAAGCGCATTTTTCGGGAGCACGGAAGCCATATGTGCATTGCGAAAATCCTTTCATGAGGCCGCATCGACATATGAGGGAAATTATGTCCATCTACAAACGCTTATGTTTGTTGAAGTGGTATACACTCGCGTTATGTGAAGTAAGATGAAGTTGTTTGTTGCGATCACCGGAACAATCGGCACAGAACTCGGAGTTAATGCCGCATCCTTCACGCAAAGGAACCCGCATGAAGATTGTAACAAGCACACGGTCGCGCCACGATAAGGCGAATCTGAATCCCACAATAGTCCTTTACTGCGTTTATCAATTTGTTTCTGTGCTCGGACGAGAAGTTCTTGAGTCTCGACTTGTTCCTATTTTTATCTTAGTGGAGTTGAAACTTCCCCACGATCATCGTCCATCCATGGGTGCGCACTGCGGAAACGTCCTAATCACTGCATTCTCCTACTGCGGACCAGCTCCAAACGCTCCATGCCTCTATCGGCAAACGGTGAGATGTACAACAAACACTTTGTTGCAATCCGCCACCGCCCGCTCATTCGCAACGTTCTTTATGGTTTCCTTGTCCTGCTCTGCATATACCTCCTTAACTGGACAATGCCCACGAATGACTCCGGTTTATTGCCTAGCAGCGAGACTGACCAGTTTGTGATCAGGCCACCCCAGGCGTGGGAGGAGGCTGCTGCGCAGGTACGCAGGGCATTCTTGCATGCGTATCATGGATACGAACGTTATGCCGCCCCACACGATCAACTGCTGCCCTTGTCGAACAATCACAGCGACGAGTATGTCACCCTCTCCACGTACTGGTAGACTTCCCAAGCGATTCTTACAGATTCAATGGTTGGGGAGTGACAATCTTTGACTCTCTGGATACCATGCTTATTATGGACCTCAAAAACGAGTATATACGCGCCGTCGATATGGCTACAAAGATAGAATTTTCACTGCTTGACGTGATCACGGCCTTTGTCTTCCTAATAATTGAGCTCTGACAACCATGATAGGGCCAGTTTGCACCTTACTTTGAGACCATCATTCGGTACCTTGGAGGCCTTCTGTCCGCGTACACTTTGTCAAAGAACCAGCTTTTTCTGGATCGTGCCGACGAACTTGCAGTCAAGCTGAATCCAGTATTCAACACTAAGTCGGGTTTGGCTTTATTCAGTGTCAATCCTACCAAGTACGTTTGTCATGGAATACACAACGTATATTGACCAAATATTTAATCTTAGTCGCCAGACGTCAGGTCCAGAAATTGGAATTCTAGCCGAGATTGCGAGCTTGCAATTGGAATACAGCTATCTTGCCAAGCTGACTGGGAAAAAGGAGCACTTTCAAAGAGTATGACATTGAATCAATTAGCTCCCTGCGTGGACTGACCAATTTACTAGGCTGGCATTCTACTCAAGGCTTTTGAGAACGCGAATTTGGAGGACACGGGTGGAATGCTTCCGACCAGGTGGAATCTCACTTCCGCGCAACCACACGACGGTCAGCTGCTCAACTCATCTCTCTCTAAAATCCGACTGATAATATGATAGCTCATGTGTCAGTCGGTGCACAGGCCGATAGTGCACATGAATACCTGCTCAAGCAATATCTAATGACCGCCAAGACGGATAAATTAAGCCTGAAAATGTGTATGTCTTTCTGATTGACACGTGATTACTCACTTACAAAATTGCAGATCTTCGGGCGACCACACACATCATCAAAAACCTACTCTATATATCTCCGACCAGGCATCTTCTCTATGTCACAGACGAAACCATGGGTCGCGGGGTTGGAAAGTCACATCCAACTCATACCTTTGAGCATCTTTCTTGTTTCCTGCCTGGCCTTCTAGCTCTTGGAGTGCATACATTACCTCTAGATGATCTTGAATCACTTGGCATTACACTTAACGACATAGACTCTGACGGAACGTTCGGTACCGCCAGGACAGATCATGAGATGCTCGCATTATTTAAGCTCAAGAAGCTTCATCTTTGGGCTGCCGAGGGATTAGCAGAGACATGTTATATAACTTATGCAGATCAGCCAACTGGTTTGGGCCCCGATGAGATGATATTCAAGACTGCACCTTCAAAGAAAACGTGGGATTCACCGACGAGTCAGTGGCGAGCAAATTCCCAAGGAACTCTGTGGCTGGATGCGTTAAAAGTCTGGAAAAAAAGCGGCAGTCGCGGTGTACCGCCAGGTCTTGGAAACAAGAAACCCGTCGTTCGTGATACAAAGAGAGTCACTGGGTCGCCGAGGGACAGAGACTATGAAATAAAAAAGGTTGCATATCTGTTACGGCCAGAAGTACGTTCGCTATCAGTTCGTCTATCATGCAACTTCATTATCACCAGACCATCGAATCTTTATATATTCTATGGCGTGTGACCGGCGACTTGAAGTGGAGAGAATGGGGATGGAGGATTTTCGCGGCCATTGAGAAGCATGCCAAAACTCCAAGTGGGTATGCAAGCATCTCGGCCGTTGACGTGTTACCAGTTACATTGTATGATGACATGCCGAGGTGCGTGGTGTACGCAGCAGTCCATAAAGAGCTAATATATCACAACCGCAGCTATTTTCTTGCGGAAACGTACGTGACGCAAGACATTTTAACTGGGCGTTTCCTGATTTGCTCTTGTTTGTAGACTGAAATATCTATACCTGTTGTTCATTGACGAAGACCCGATACCGCTAGAAGATTGGGTGTTTAACACGGAAGCACATCCCTTTCCTGTATTTGAGTGGACCTCAAAGGAACGAGAATTGTTTGGAATATTGTAGCCTTGTACTATAGAGTCCTTTAGATGATCAAGATATCGATTGTAGATAAAACCACAAGATATGAGCCATCGGGCTGTGGGCGCATACATCGATTCAGCTGAGCAGCTATGGACCTGATGCATGTGGAGATTGGGCGGTCGGAACAGCGGTCCGGGGCTACCACATGACACCCATCATAATGATGGGATTTGTACTTGGCCATGATATGCGCGAGTTGGAGAGGCCTAGGGGTTCTACGAGCCCACAATGGATCAGCCGCCCGTCCTTTTAAAATCAGGCTCTCCTCAACACCCAGATCCATCTTTCTTTTTCCCCGCGCAATTCACATGGCTGCTCAAAAGCAAGGCGAATTCGTAGGCTCCCTTGACTGTGGCACGACGTATGTTTTTTTTACCTTTCTATTGTACAAGTCGCTAGATATCAACTTATCTCCCCCCATTAGATCCGTTCGCTTCATCGTCTTCAACAAGAATGCAGACATAATTGCAGAGAACCAGCTCGAGTTTCCTCAGTATTATCCCCACCCAGGGTGCGTCTTGCTGCCTTCTTGAGTGTGTACTCGCTCCAATTCATGTCTGACTCCGCAGATGGCACGAGCATGATGCCGACGAGATTATGGATCATGCTAACCGATGTATCGCAACTGCTATTCAGGACATGGTTAGTGCTGGATGGGCACATGACAGTGTCAAGGTCATTGGTGAGTTTTTCTCTATCACATGATTGTCATTGAACCTTAGCGTTACCCCGGTCCTCTAACCCAAAGGTGTAACCAATCAGCGAGAAACAACGGTCGCATGGAGCCGCAAGACCGGCAAACCACTTTGTCGCGCTATTGTTTGGGCTGATTCCCGCACAAAACACGTCGTGGCACATTATGAACAGCAGCTGGAGAACACCGGCATTCAGGTCGAGCCGGGTCAATTGGTCAAGGGCAAGGAGGGCACTGAGTTTCTCCGGAAGATGTACGCCATGTTCAGGTTCTCTTCAACAGATTCTGATCGGTTATGTATGTGTGCAGCACTGGACTTCCTCTTTCCACATATTTCTCGGCTATCAAGTTGCGTTGGATGATAGATAATCATCCAAACGTCGCGGCTGCACACGAAAATGATGATTTGCTCTTTGGTACTGTTGAATCTTGGGTCGCTTATGTTCGTTTTATATTTGCTTCATCGCGATTTGGCTTATATTTATTGATACAGAACCTCCTCGGTGGCGTCGACACCGGTATTCACATTAGTGAAGTAACCAACGCGTCCCGCACTCTCCTTCTCAACGTTTCGACTCTGCAATGGGAGACCTCTCTCCTGGAGTTCTTCGGCCTCCGCGAATCGATCCTTCCGAGGTTGGTTTCGTCGTCAGAGGTGTACGGAAACGTGGCTTCGGGTCCACTCAAGGGCGTGCCCATTGGAGGTCTTGTTGGAGACCAGCAGGGTGCTCTGGTTGGTAACAAGTGCTTGGGTCAGGGCGAGGCGAAGTGCACATATGGAACGGGCGCGTTCTTGTTGTTCTGCACCGGTGATCAGATCGTGAAGAGCACACATGGTTTATTGAGCACGGTGCGTGACTTCTTGAAACGAGCTTCAATGATGTCACTAAATAGAGAAACAAGGTTGCTTACCAGGCTGGTCCTAATGCCAAGCCTGTGTATGCTTTGGAGGGTAGTAGTGAGTTCCATCGTCTTTGCTCTTCGAAATTACGCGTTTGACGCGTCATGTCAGTTGCGGTCGCTGGAAGCGCCGTTAAATGGCTACGTGATACCATGTGCCTCATTGATTCCGCCGCATACGTCAACGAGCTCGCTTCGAAAGTCCCCGATTCTGGAGGACTTTACTTTGTGACCGCCTTTTCGGGTCTCCTTGCGCCTTACTGGGACCCCGGAGCTGCTGGACTTCTTATTGGTAGGTTGCTATATGTGTTCATGTGCCACGTTCACTGACGACGGTATTCAAAGGTATCTCGCAATATACTAACCCGTCACATATTGCACGTGCTACGCTTGAAGCGAATGCGTACCAAACGCGTGCTATCATTGAGAGTATGAAATTAGACTCTGGGCATGATCTCAAGCACCTGAAGGTAGATGGGGGCATGACCAATGGTGACCTTGCTATGAGCGTTCTCGCCGACCTTGGTGGATTCACCGTTGTCCGACCCGAGATGAGGGAGTAAGTGTCTGTCACTAGAATCACCAGTGGCTTTGTCTGATGATGATTCAGGTCGACCGCGTTGGGCTCTGCTCTTCTTGCGGGAGCCGCAATCAAACTTCACGGATGGGACCTCACAAAGCCAGAGACGCTTGCAGAAGTCAACACAAAGGGAACTCGTGAGTTTGTTCCTCAGCTTGCCTCGGAGGAACAATTGAAGCGGTGGGAGGGCTGGCAACGTGCTGTTGAGAGGGCAAAAGGATGGGAGGAGGGCCATGCTGACTAGAGTCTAGCTCATGTTATACCACATATATTGCTTCGCTTATTCTGTATATAACCTGCACATATCATAATCATGTCTACGCCTTTCATGCCATATTTCCCTGTCCTGCGATAGTTGCATCGGGAACAAATATCTGCATCCAGACGGCTTGCCGGAATTGGGGCCCGTCTAAATAACTGCAAATAGAAGCCAAATCGCTGAACCTTATTTGCGATCAAATCAACAGAAAACCGTCAAGAACCTTAGGTGCGTTATTGTGCGCTTCCGCTTGCTCTATTCCAGCTCACTTCTACCCTCAGTCACCTTCTGACTCATCAACAATCCTCAAAAATGAGTTACGTCGCTAAGGGTGAAAAAGAATACGACGCTACCGGTGCCCCCGTCCCCGGAGCCAAGATTCACAAAATCCGCATCACCTTGACAAGCAGCAACGTTAAGAACCTCGAAAAGTGTATGTCCTCTCATTCAACATTGATTTCAAGTAGAACTGCATTGTTGAATCTATTTGATTTGCATAGTCTCGAACGACCTCATCAACCGTGCCAAGGATAAGCAGCTTCGCGTCAAGGGCCCCGTTCGCCTTCCCACCAAGGTCCTCAAGGTGACCATGCGTAAGACTGTGAGTATTTACCACTTTTGTATCCGTGTGGGGTGCTGACGAGGTCGTTGATTAGCCTTGCGGTGAGGGTTCCAAGACCTGGGACTGCTTCGAAATGAAGGTACACAAGCGCCTTATTGATCTCCACTCCTCCAGCGAGATTGTCAAGCAGATTGTAACTATCTATTCATGTTGATAATTGTCGCCGTCATTGACATTCTTTTCTCTAGACCAGCATCAGCTTGGAGCCTGGTGTCGAGGTCGAGGTCACCATTTCCGCTTAGATCATTGTTTTCTGCCCAATACATTGTTCTGGGTTGACCTCCGCGATATATGGTTGAGTTCATGTAACGTTGAATAATACTGCCTTGTCAACGAATGGGCTCTTAAGTTGTAAGCTAGCATTGCAAAAACAGACCTATGTGTCCACACTCCAATGCATGCAATTGCAGTGCAGAATTTCCGGTTTCCAAGTTTCCCAGCGACACGAACTTCACCGTGACGAAGCCATGATCCGAGTCATTATATTTGTTGTTCGATTAAAAGCATCCAAATCATGTTTTCCAAGTAGATAATAAATTCAGGCGAAGAAAGCTTGGGAAGGATGTTTTCAAGGTATGTAATCACGCAGAAGAGGAAGTCTGTGGTTGTGGCGTTAGTCTTTGGGTTCTTGAAGCAGGCAGGAAAAAGATGTCTTTATGAATGTAACTCTTTCGTCATATCTTTTCATCTGTTAGTAGCCAAGTGGTGCACCTATCGAAGGTTTACAACTGTACCAGACGCCCACTCAACCAGAGAAGTCCGTAAATCTATTTACCGAATTTCTTTAATGGGTTGGACTTCTTTTTGCTACCTCGACCACTACTCGAACCCCCACGACCGCCTCTTCCTCGACCTCTTCCACGGCCTTTCGAGATATGGTCCTTTTTGAAAGGCACAAAACCAGGTTTCGACGTTTCCGCCTCGGTACCAGCCACAGTCCCAGGAACAGGAGCAATTTTCGGTAACAGGTATTTCGGGACGTGTTTCATGTGCGGCTGAATCCTCGTAGGGTGAAGTGGTTTGTCATGTCGAAGAAAATCAAGATCCAATGGATTGTCTTCAAAGTGTGCCTATAATAATACACCATCCGTCAGCTGGTTGCCTTGCTGCGATGGATGATGAGATATCAACTGGCCTTGAGTTTGTCAGAATTTAAGATTTCAACCTTGAGTTCCTTGAGTCGCGCCTCTTTGATTGCACTCCTTGTAACACTGCGCAATGCATCCTCCATACGATACCGAAATGCCTCAACCTGCTTCATGTCAAAGTTGTACTCTTTGATTTTACTTCCTCTTGCCCCCTGTTCCTTCTCGATCTTGGCAAACACTCCCTCGTCTCCTTGAGCACTTGGAAGACATCCAACGACCTTGTTTTTCCCCCACTGATCATGACGAACAACGAAGGAGAGGGCCATACCTGTACGACCCGCACGTGCCGTACGTCCAACACGATGCGTATACGACCGGGAGGATGTTGGGAGGTCAAAGTTGAGCACACACGCGACGTCGACGAAGTCTACACCTCGCGTCACGCCGTACTCTTTGTCATTAGTTTTTCTGCTTTTTCGCTTGCGGGATTTGTTTGATGAGGTTGAGGAAGGCTCTGGCGCAGGCGAGCCGGGACGTTTGCGTTTTCGTGATGAGGTAGAGGGTTTTGGTAGTTCTTCCGATGGTTCCTGTGTAGGCTCCTCCAAATCCGTAGGCACAGATTCACGTTGGGTCGACGAAACTAGAAGGAATGAGCAGAAAACAATAAGTATGAGTATACAAAACGAACATTCTTCGACGGCTTCATCGTCATCTGCCTGGTCTTCATCGTCAGTGTCTTGTTCTACGGCTCCGCTCTCGTCTGTAGCGATGATATAGTCATAAACACCCTTGTTGAATTCCTGCACGGTGTGATATCTGGTGAAAGGTTTAACGAGCCATTATAATTTCATTGGCTCAAACTCGCCTTGAATTGAGAGGCAGCTCCGAGTTGAGCACGCAACTTTTTATTGAAAATTGCTCGAGAAATAACTTGAGGCGATAGCTGCGGTCAACATCATTGACGAAGATGATGCATTTGCCCTTGATGAGCCTGAGCTTGAGGATGACATATGTCAGGAGGAACTTGTCCACCTCAGAGCATCTGTTTGAGGTTAATATCGGAAGCCAATCGACCGACTTGATTAAACATACTTGACGGCGTATTGACTGAGGTGCGCTGCTTCATCCTCATCTTCCTCTAGCTTGAGAATCGCCTGCTTATTGTATTAGTTGAGAGGTCGCCGATCAAGAGATTATATGCCCACAGGATTGCGGAGAGTTAGACCTTTGAGAAGTTCTACATCCTCGGTCATGGTTGCACTCATTAGGAAGGACTGGTAGACTTGAGGTAGGAAGGCGCCACTGAATATTTGCCGGATGTCTTCATCATGTCCATATGAGAGAATCAAGTCAGCTTCATCAATGACGAGGGAATCCAACGATGCGGCAGAAAGCGCCTAACGTAATACATTGAAGTTCGGAATGGATGATAGGGAAACAAAGCTGTACCTTGGATTGTAGAAGGGCCAGAGCACGCGAAGGAGTCGCAACGACGATATCGGGTTTGTCTGAGAGGAGAATGCTATCAGACAAGTTGTCGAATCAGATCAGGCTTGAAGCACGGTAGATAAATTTATATCCACCGTTGAAAGTGTGCCGTTGTCCCTGAGGACACATTCAACAAAGTGACATCCGATTCACAGTAGGTCAAAAGGCCGCGCAAGTAAAAAGAAACTTGTTCAGACAATTCGCGGGTGGGAACCAGAATCAATGCACGTGTAGCTTGCCGTGTCGGATCTTCAGCAGGGAGTGACTTTACACGCACATTAGTCGAATACTTTATACGGTCGATATATACATACATTTTTGATACTCAAGATCTTTTGGGCTACAGGAACACAGTACGCTGCTGTCTTTCCACTTCCTGTACGAGCACGGGCGAGGATATCTCGGCTTTCCAATGCCAGTGGTATAGCTTTTGCTTGAACGAGGGTAGGACGCGCAAAGCCAGCGTCAGCGAGGGCTCGTAGGAGGCGGGCATCTAAAAGATGAGAGAAAGACGCGAATGATGACTTTGCAACTAGACGTTCTTCAGCCATAGGCGCCCGTTGTATGAGAACTTGTCTCAGGCTCTCAGTATGATTTTTGGTGAAGTCGATCGAAATTAATTATCGGCGGACTTTGAATTGAATGTCTTCCCAAATCGACACTAGCGAAAAATCTATATGTAGACTGTGAGTATCCATATCATAAGTATTTTTTTTTTCAAGGTTTCTATGTGAGTCCTACTATGCAGATGTGGTCGTCAAGTTGCGAAATACAACTGTCCAAGCTGTAACGTAGCCTATTGTTCTCTGACATGCTTCCGCTCCGAAGTGCGTCATCCGTCAGCACTTTTCTGTGTTATGTTGATTCCTCGCGATAATATTCTAGAAACACGCACAATGCTCAGAGACATTTTACAAGAAGGAATTAACCACACAAATACAGTCTGAACCATCAAAAACATTAGAAGAACGAATGAAGATGATGGAACTGCTGAAAAAATTCGAGGAAGAAAACCAAGAAAACATGAGTTTGGATAATGAGGTTGAAGACAACATGGAAGATTTGACACGTAGATTCGCGGATGTTGACTTTGGTCTGTGTGCACCAGTCTGTTTTGGACGAATTCCTCATGGGTGTTTGCTTTTTAGATGCTACATCAGCTGCCGATGTGTGGTCCAAGCTCACACCCACTGAGCAGGCAGCATTCCTGAAAATAATGGAAGACCCTAACAGTGATAATGCCCGACAGCTATTGGCAAGTGAAGAGTTAGAGAACGAGCGACGTGAACCCTGGTGGGACGCGCCCGCAGTGGAACCTGATGGTCCGCTTTATCATCGGTACGGTCCAAAGCCGGAATTATTCCTTGTACCTGTCGCGATGGTCACGCCTCTGCCTAATGGACCGCCACTTTACTATAACATCTGCGCAGTATGGTACGTGGCCGAATTATAAGACGGAGCAATCTACCTGACAATAAAGCATAGTATGGCATATGCATTTGTTACGCGACACCTTTCTGTATCTCCACTATCATCCCTTAAGCCCGAAAATATCGATTATGATGAGGCCAAATGTCTAATATCGCAGTTGGTCCCTTTCCTTGTCGATCGCAAGTCAACGACGCTACACCCCAATCTCTCCAGTTTTGTGACGGATATATGGTCGAGGTTCAAGCCCGTGTGTCTTTGTATCTATCTGAATGAAATGCATCAATCATTGACAGAAATAAAATCTAGGGTCAGGTGTCGTCCGAGTTGTTTGGAGCTCTATTAAAGGACATTGCCCATCTAATTTGTCCACTTCCAGTCACAGGGGTTGCATTACGACCACAGCCAGAAGACTATTATGATGCAGCTTCTCATCCACATCTGAATACCATTTTAGCTCTATCAGATCTTGCAAAGCTGTTTGAATGTCCCATAAATGGCACCAAGAAGTCCCATGTCGCCCACAAACTACTGTTCTATGCAGCGCACGTAATTTCCACGCCGTCCTGGATTCTCCGCGTTCTCGCGGAAAACCTTGTAAAGCGATCGGCCGCTTATCAAGCTGCAGATAATCCGGAAGTGCAATTGGGACTCGGAGACGGGATTGAGGACGGCACAAGAACCACTGACAAGCAGAAGGGACACGCTCCTGTCATTGAAGAGATTTGACAGTGGGGCTACTATGTGATGAGTTATTGAATACCTATGTTAGGAAAACTTTATCCTTCCGGCCTTCGGGAACCAGAGATGTGGTAAGCATGTGGCACATAACGACACATGTACCTGTCCCGTTCCTGCCGCAGCCTCGATTCGCAAGAGTTTTGGTTTTCATGCAAGTCGTAGTCACTTCAGCCTTTACATTGCCGATTTCTTGCCTGATCAATTGCATGTGGCGTGCTGCCAGCCCAATTGGGCGATGCTGAAATTTACGATTATTTGACTGATCCTGCCCGGAAGGAATTCCATACCAGTTCTGCGATTTAGTCGCATAAACTTGAACGTGGTTTTCAATTGGAATATAAATAATTCAAGGATTCTCATTTGGCGTGAGAGACATCCAGAAGCGGACGCTTGATACGTGTACATACCTTTGACCTCCAGGGGTGCCGAATCCCCCAGCCACCTCTTGAAACGAATGATCCGCCTGCCTGCCAATGCTTATCTTGGTCAAAAGTCGGCCTGCGTCTGGAAGTCAACGGTATACTTGAGGCTGGTCAAAGTGAGGAGGTTGGCCTACATTCAATCGAATAAGATGGATTGTCTTGGATGTAGTCCAATTCAGTGATGGTGGAGTATAACAAGCGATGCCTTTATGCGCAGTCACTCATTGGTTCTTGCTCCACCAGCTTCTTATCATTCCAATGGATGTAATCAGAAAAATTGCTCAGAAGATACCCAAAGAGATCGAAGTCGGAATTAGACCTCTTCAGAATATGAAACACTGTTTAAATTCCTGTTACAGATGAGAGAATGAGGGAAAGATAAGGAAACATCAGTAGCCCTAGATGGAAGTAACGGATAGAATGGTGTCGCAGTCCGACATCTGCGCGTAACGTTGACAGATGACCGGTGACCTATAAGTGTGTCCCGAGTCCGAAATTCCCCTCGGACTCTCACAAGGTCCCCTAAATTATCTGGGCATTCTTTGTACCATACAAGTTGAATACTTTTCTGTCTGGTTAGAGGGGGTAAGGAGGTGCAGTCGCATTCTTTCGCATTGCAAGGCTGAACTTGGGCATCTTCATTCGAATTTAACAGCCAATCGGATGATCGGCATCGTGGGACTGCGAGGGTACTCCGTAGCTCACGTGAACGGACAAGGGTAAAAGGACCCGACCAAGGTCTCCGCTGTGTTCACACAGATTTTCCGTTGCAAGGTCGTTTTTTGACACTAACAGAGTGCTTATGTGAGCCTCCGGGAAAGTTATGCCAGCTCTTAAACCAACTGCTTCCCTCACACTCTTTTGATCCCCTCTTCCCACACACTTTGAACCTGATGTCTGACGACACATCGGATTGTAGTCTTATACCGGCGCCCAAAAACCTTGAGGGCCTTCGTATCGCTTCTGTCTTTATCGTTCTCGTCGGATCGAGCTCAGGCGCGCTTTTCCCTGTTCTCGCCAAACGAACATCATGGCTTCATGTGCCCAAGAATGTCTTTGAGTACGTTTCCGTTTTCCCCACCTGAAAAAAAATAATAATGAATTTACTGTGCTAGCTTCGCCAAGTACTTTGGGTCGGGTGTTATCGTAAGTCCATCTTCTGTTTGGTCGGTTGAATCACTGGGGACGAATTATCCGCAGATCGCAACCGCGTTTATTCATTTACTCTCTCCTGCCCTTGACGAGCTGGGAAACGAATGTCTCGGAGGTGGATGGGGGGTCTACGTTCGTGCTGCCGTGATTATTTTCGGATGAGATGGCTTATTTTAGAATGCCAGCCGTATGCTCTGGCGTTGTGCATGCTTAGTATCTTTGTTATCTTTATCGTCGAGCTAGTTGCTTTCAGGTGGGGAACAGCCAAGTTACAAAAGCTCGGCGTTGGTTATGGTTCGTGTCGAACAACATATACGTTTGGTCGAGGATCATCGATAACACTCTGCTTCTCCTAGACCCTCATGGACATGACACCGGATCTCATGCCGCGCATGGCCCAGAGTCCAATGGGCATAAGTCGGATGAAAAGGAAGTTCTAGGTAAAGACTATGAAGATACAAAAGCGATCGATGCTGTGGGCCAGGTCATTGGCGTCGCTGTTCTAGAGTTTGGGGTGATGCTGCATAGGTAGAGCAGGTTTCACCTTTGATGGTCGATAAACACTTACATCGAAGCCAGCATACTTATCGGGCTCACTCTTGCCGTAGATTCGCAATTTAAAATACTTTTCGTGGTTATCATTTTTCACCGTATGTATTTCTGCTATCACTTGTTGTTGTGACTGATGGAAATTCGTTAGAAACATTTGAGGGTTTGGGTATCGGGTCGCGACTAGCTCAAATGAAATTACCGCGGGCATATAACTGGGTACCTATTGTAGGTGCCATCTTGTACGGGATCACGACTCCAATCGGAATTGCCGCTGGATTGGGAGTGCGGACAACGTACAATCCGAACAGCAGAAGAGCACTCATCGTTAGCGGAGTACTGGACGCACTGAGTTCCGGAATTTTGATGTACACTGGTCTCGTGGAGGTGATGGTTAATTCGCTCTGGGTGTTTTGTAGTGTCTGATGTTGCGTTGTAGCTCTTGGCACACGAGTTCCTGTTTAACAAGGAAATGATGGAGACTTCTAATCGGAGGCTTGCCTTTTCCATCGGCTCGATGGTTGCAGGGTGGGCCCTTATGGCGCTCCTTGGAAGATGGGCATGATAGTTTATTTGTGTATATACGGTCACCTATATTCCCGCTACTTTAGTAGTGGGTTTTTGTCGCGCGAGAAAAGTACGCATTTTAAAAAGTTCTCACGGTTACGGTCCGGTTATTTCCCACCCCCTTTGTGCCGAACGTCGGGTGCTTTGTTTTCTTTCTTTA
>JABAJZ010000130.1:0-22655 GCA_018857265.1 Termitomyces sp. T32_za158 | reverse complement strand
TCTATTTAATTGAAAATGTGTTTTTTTTTTTCTTTTTTTGTTTTTTTTTTTTTTTTTTTTTTTTTTTGTTTTTTTTTTTTTTTTTTTTTTTTTTTTTTTTTTTTCTCTATTTTTGATTTGTATTTTTTTCTATGTTTTTTGTGTTTTTTTTTGTGTTTTTTTTTTTTCTGATAGTCAAAGCAAATACATAGTCCAAATCAAACACAAATACATTTTTTATACATTTTAAAATTGTTTTTTTTTGAAAAAAAAACAAATAAAAAAAGAGAAAAAGAAAGATAGAATCAAAAACAATAAAAGGCAACAAGTCTGGCTATGAAGAAAGAGCATGTGATTGAGATAAAGCCAGAAGAGTGCAAAAATCGAGAACAAGCTACCTGGCTATGAAAAACTAGCTATATTAACTGTGAGAATCATATGAGAAAGCCAGAAGAGTGCAAAAATTGAGGATAAGCTGCTCAGCTATGAAAAACTGGCTATATCAACTATGAGAAGATAATCACATGAAGATGCAAAAATTAAAGACAAAATCTTGTGCAAGATAAGCAGTAAAACCTTGATCTTTATAGATCTCGGAACTATTCACATAATAATTAGAAGAAGCAGACATAGTCCAACACATTTTCATCTGTAAAGAAGAGAAAAAAACATGAATGACTTAATGCCTGAGAAGTCCAAGCTCAGCAATTAGACAATAGTGCAAAACTCAAAGAAGAGATTTTGTCATCATGTCAGCTACTATAGTGTCAGTAGGAGTCTAAATAGGACTAAAGGAATCAGAAGTGATATAGTTGCAAATGAAATGGAAGTGAATGTCAATATGTTTGGAACATGAATAGGTGGAATTTAAAGTTGCAATATAAATGGTGATGAGCCTTGGTTTGTCTGCCATGTCATATCTAGCCATTATCCATCAATTTAGCAACACATATGCATATATACAAGTATATGACTGTAAGGCAGCAGATCACCTGCCACACTATATAATAGCACAAGACTTGGTGCCTGCCCAAATACGTATCAGATGCTTCAGGCACTTGTAGTGCATTGCAAAAATATTGAAATGGTTAGTATGTGCAGGGCTAATGATCATTTTCACTGTCAAAAGAAGCAAGGTCTTCCATTACAGCCACCACTACTTTTTTATATGTATAGAACCTTCAAGTAAAATTTCTTCTTGTCAATTGGCATTTTGTTACCAACTTGGATTAGTATATAAAATGTACCTAGCTACTACTTTGAAATAACAAACTTCACTCCAGTTTTTACCCTTCACTATAGTTCAGATTTCAGCTTAGCACACTTAGGTTGCTAGATTTAAGTTGTAATAAGGCATTTAATTTGTGTCTTTTCCTTATCAACACAGTACTACTGACAGTACTGCCGCTTATGAGTCGCTATCTTAGGTGATCATCTTGACTTATCACTTTTCTGACAGTGAGTTACCATCTTGGGCAGCCATTAGCAATTTTGCATCCTAACTTTGATTACTGACCCCTTGTTGCTAGCGCCTTGCGTGCACTAGCATTCATTATTTTTGTTAAGTCCTCTCCTACCATTTTTCCTATCACATTGCTGCCGCTTTCCTTGAACGACTGGGACTCTTGCTTAGATTTCTAAATTTCAAGCCCATCTCTATTTGGAGGGTTATTTTATTTCAGTGCCAAGTACATGGGTATAGTATGTAGGGTGCTACAGTATTCTGCCAAGTGCCAACCAGCTATTGACTGGAAAACTCCAAGCTTAATCTTGGCCAATATCTGCCAGTAATGTTCCATCCCATCTCTTTCTAATGCTCGTCTCTGCCTGATTCAAGTCTCTTCAAGTGGAGGCTCTATGAACTACGATCCAATTTCTCTTTTGGACTAGTATGCTAAGCGCAACTTGATTGCCGAGGAAAGCCAAAGGCCAAGCCTGTATAACAATGATCAGCCCAGCTGGCCTCATTCTAGACTTACTACCAGCACAACCCTTCTAGTACTTTTGGTCAATTGAAGCTTCATCTTCCACATAATCCAGATATTCGGCACTGTCACGACCCGTCTCCGGAGCACACCATATAACGCCGGGACACCTCATCCAACCTCTATGCTTTTTCCTGGTTTCCCTGCCAGCTGCTCCGCCTTCTTGAGTGCACACTTCCCTCACCCCAACGACCCTGACCTCCAGCAATCACCGCATCAATCCTGTTTGATCTTACGGTGCCGCAATCACCCGCATCAACTCTACCTGATCCTGCAGCGCCGCAATTACCCGCATCACCTGCATCACCCACATCACTAGGCGATCACTCTGGCGATCACACCTGGCACCGCGATCCGCCAGCTGCCATCAGACACCATTGATACAAGGATCCCAACGCACCGCCCGCTGCAATAAAGGCCCTATGAGTCAAGACTGCTATACAGTCCCGGGACTCTTTGCCAATGCATCCCGGAGCCCTATTCAGTATGTCCATACAGTATCCTAGGACTGATCAGGCTCAGCCCAGGACAAACACTGCCTCGCTCAGTATATAAGCCGTAATTAGCCAGCATGTACTCTAGTATTGATATTAACAACCTTGGACTGTGTTTGCCTGAATGACTGCTTGATTTCCTGACTTGTTCTCTCTCCATTTTTATGACTGTCTCCTCAACTCATTCTCATCTCCCAAATTGTCTCGTCGACTCCCAGTTATCCGAATCTCTCTAACTTTGTTTTGTCTACGTCTCCCATTTCAATCTCAACTCATTAAATCTCTTGTTTCCCCAGTTTCACTTTGACTCAACAGTTTTGCTTAGTTTCCCCAGTTTCACTTTGACTCAACAGTTTTGCCTCGTTTCCCGGTTTCACTTCGACTCAACAGTTTTGCCTCGTCTCCTGGTTTCCCTTTGTCTCCACAGTTTTGCCTTGTCCCTTTGTTTTGTCTCACTCTCCTAGTTTGCGCCCTGGACCACTCTTTCTGAACACACCTCTCGCGCCCCAGAACTCATCTAATTTGTCCCGGAGCACTCACACTACGTCCCGGACCAACGTCCACCCCCCAAAAGCCCACTTATATCCTGGAACACCCAGAGCACCTTCCTCACCGCATCTCAAACTTTGTCACGTTGCGTCAGGTTAAGTGTATCTAGCTACATCCAGTCTGCTACCGTAAGGCCTTGCTTGGAAGAAAGAAGCCTTTGAGGTCAGTGGGACCTGACAGTCACACCCCAAGGGCCCACTGTTCTTATAGTTGACAGGCTTGTTCCAGGTTCCTTTGGTCTTGAGTATATTGGTTTCACATAACAACTTAGCTTCTTCTAAATTTTTTAGGATTTTCCAAAGCACCCAGCTCTTTTTCTGAATTGGATAAATGAGACCACATGACTTCATAGCAGGATGTGGTGCTGGTGTACCCATTGGCGATTCGGCGGCTAGACTAGTTTATACTTTCTATCACTTAGCATCTAGATAGGTAGATTCTGGTGGCATTGAATAACTTATGTGATGTCTAAAGTGTTTATTTCCATACAGGTGTGGTTTGAACTTGCGTCCTCCCTACTTGCAAGAGCATGTAACTCCTGCTTCAGACCATGGTAGTGCCAGCTAAGCCACTATGGCCCAAATTCTTGCTTAAAACACTACTATGTGCCCAACACAATAACAGAAGAATTGGGCATCATCAATGGCACTCTTGTTGTCACAGAGAAGAAGGAAAGATGCTGGAAAAGGGATATGGAGGGTCCAAAGAAGCTGATATATCTAAATAGCCTCATGTAGAGTATGAGAATCAGATATATATTTTGCCTTTGTCAAAAAGAGAGCAACCATCTTTTGTCAAACAGCCAACCAAGAAATTCTAGAAAACATGAAAAAAGTGCCACCTAAGATGCTATGATGAGTTGAAGGATCAGAAGCCCAATCTGCATCCACAAAGTCACCATCCATAGGAAGATAAAGTCAGAAAGGAGGAACCTTGTCATCAATAGCAAAGTTGTATTTGAGATCAAAATTTTGAGTGTCAGCAAGGTAATGGAGGATGCCTTTTGCAGCTAAAAAGTGAGCACAAGTAGAATTTGAGTTATATTGGCCCAGGTTCATTGCTATGAAGGCTAAATCTGGGTGAGCAAGTGCAAAGACTCAAATACAGAATGGAGCCAACAAGATGCTGGTAATGGACAGTGATGTTAGCATCAGCAACATCAGGGATGGAGTTTGGAGGAGAAATAGGCAGAAAGTGAAGTAGATGGTGAAGTGAGGTCAACAGAGTTTTGGCCTTTAGAAGGTAGTAGGAGGTAAGAAGGTCAATGACATAGTAGTGCTAGAAATTTTGGCAGGACTTTGTGGTTGTTGTAGCTTGGGTTTGAGGCAGGCTTATGCATTATTTGAGGTGCATCCATTGTCTACAGTTTTCAATAGTTTTATGGCTTACAGTTTTCAGCCTTTTGTAGCTTTTTTAGTAGTTTTAAAATTGGACTTTTACTTCCTCTGCCTGACTTGTGTATAAGATAGGCAGTGTATTATTGCAGAGCATTATGTAAAAATACAAGCTATGAGGACTCATGAACTATGCTGTAGCAAACAGCTCAAAAAGCAATTAGAACTTAAAGGCCTTGAAGCTCAAGGTCTAGCTGATTTGGAGCCAGCTGTTATGCAGCTGATAGTAGAACTATTGTCAAACAATGATGATTCAACCATAGAACAGATACTGGGAATTGTTGATCCCAGTCTTGAATCTGTGAATAATGATAACATGCAATGGCATACATGTATCCATCAAGGAAACTTGCAAGACAACTTGTTTGTTAAAATACTAAACAAGCTCAAGAAGCACTCACAATTTGTAATTGAGCAGAAACTCATCTATGTGATAAGTTTTGCAGGATCAAAAGTATTGTGTGTGCTTAGAGATAGGTTATTGATTACAATGATCCTTGAAACAAGCCCATAATATTGTTGGGCATTTTGGATACCAAAAGATGCTCAAATATATGCATCAGTCATATTGGTGGCCACAGATGGCTAAGAAGATGAATTAGTTCTGTGCAATATGCAAAGCATGCCAATGTTCAAAGACATCAAATTAAAAACTAGTGAGAGAGCTGCACTCACTTCTAGTCTCAGTGAAGCCTCAGGATTTTATCAGTATAGACTTTATTAGACCATTCTCTAAATCACGTAGCTTCAACTACCTATGGGTAGTAATATGCCACATGACCAGTATAGTCCACTTCATTCCAATCAATATGACAATCAAAGCATCAGAACTGTCATAGATATATCTTAAGAAGATAGTATGCCTATATAGCCTATTTAGCTCAATTGTAAGCAAAGTGATCAAGATTCTAAGTTTACCTCCAAATAGTGGAGAGAATTATACAAGCTACTTGGAGCGAAGTTGCTCATTTCAACTTTATTTTATCTGCAGATGGATGGTCAAACAGAGTATGCAAATTGAAATGTTATGCAGATCTTCAGAGCATTTATTTGTTCTAATCAGAAGAACTAAGTTGATTGGATGCTCATGGTAGAGTTTACAATCAATGTGAGTGTGTCAGAAACTACAAGATATGCATCCTTTGAGCTCAATAAGGGCTATATGCCATCTATGATTAAGAAACTTGATAGCAACAAAGTGATTCATTGAAGAATCAACGACTTTGTGCAAAACATGCTAATAAACCTGGCAAATGCATATGATGCAATTATCAAAGCTTGCATCTTTCAGATGCACCATGCAAATAATTGCTAGAGCAAGGAACTGCAATTGACAAAGGCAACTTGGTGTATTTGTCTACCAAGAATTTGAATTTGCTTAAGAGATGGGCAAGCAAGCTATGTCCTAAGTGGGTTGGACTATATAAGGTTTTTGAGGCTAATCTTAGCATATCAAACTATGTGCTGAAATTATCAACAATGTTGCATGTACAATAGATTGTGCCAAAATTCTATGTGTTGCTGCTGCAATCTTATTTGGTGAACATAAATGCACTATTTCATTATTGCATGACATCAAAATCTTATAGTTTTGGTGCAGCCAAAAACCATGAATGCTTTGTAGATGATCTTATAAATTATTGTTGGACTTAGGCAGAAAACCTCAAATTTGAGGTTCACTAGAGTTTGGAGAACACTACATGGAAGTCCTTGGAAAACTATAAATTGCTTGTGGTGATAGATCAATACCTCAAACTGCAAGAGGTGAAACATCTTTGTTAGCTTGCATGGTACATATATAGTATGTTGAGGCTGTGATTTGGCTAAGTTTAAATGATTGCTGATTAGTGTGGTTTGTCACAACCCACTTTATTTTCCCTTCCCCGACTCACCGCACCCTCCTCTGTCACCACTGCCCCCCTGCTGCCTCTCCGCCCAAGACCCGCCGCCTTCCTGCTGCCAGGACCCCATGCATCAACACTTCTACTCCGCATCAGTAGCACATCAGCGGTGCATCAACTTCCTTTCCCATCCAGACTAGTCCAATCCTCCGATCTTCCTTCCTCAGCTCACGCCCCCAAAAGCCAACCCACAGTCCCGGAGTCCGCATACTATGCGCACTCTGGCCCCTCCTGAGTATATAAGGCTCCGGCCACCTTAGTCGGTCTCTAGACTTAGTATTAACAATATCTCCCTACTTATCCTTTTCCTCTCTACTCTGTTCTTTCTCTATCTCTCTCAATAAACTCTGTTTCCTTCTCCTCTCTGTCCAATTTCCAGTTCCCACCTCTTGTTTGCCCTCTGGCAACCTCTGTATTCACTCCGGTTGCCTCTAACTGCCTTCAGACTACTCCAGAGTACTTCGGACTTCACGCCAAAGCCTCTTCCTAGATTTGGACTACTTCAGCGCACTTCGGACTTTCCGTGGAAGCCTCCTACTTTTGCCGTCGCTCTTCCTAGCCCCTCCGACTAGTGGGTTCCTCGCTCTACGGAGAGCCCTCAGGTCAGCAGTACCTGACATGGTTGTGACGACTATGGCAGATTCCAATGCTGCATATCATGTAGCTAGGAGTTTGTAGATATTTATTTATATGGCAGACTTTGGAAATTTTTTTTTCCTTTTTTTTTCTATTTTGATATGTTATAGACGTATAGACTTGTATAGGAAAATGACTTCTCAACGTCCATCTAGACCTAGACAGAGCCTACATGGCTTTGAAAGGAGGAAAAGACCTGCACAGGGTCAACAAAAGCTAAAGTCATAATTGAATTATCTCAACTATTAGCAATATGCAGCTGTGGCCTACCTTAGCCATAAGTAGCTGCTTTCATATCAATACTTATCCATTTTTAGATAGATGTGGATGAGAAGGAATACTATAAGCACCTAAAGCAGGAGATGCATTACAAGCGCTACTATCAGCTAGGGCTAAGCCATTATTAAGCATCAGTGATGATATATATGTGTACAGTAATGCTGGTAGTGTGTGTCACGACCCATCTCCGGGACATACCGCGCATCCCCGGGACACCTCGCCTGACCCCCACGCTCCCTCCCGATTTCCCCGCCCGCTGCCCTGCCTTCGCCAGATGCGCATCCCCCGCCCCACTGACCCTGACCTCCGGGAATCACCGCATCAACCTTAGCTGATCCTACTCAGCTGCAATCACCTGCATCAGCCCTAACTGATCCCGCATCAACCCTGCCTGATCCTACAACGCTGCCACCTGCATCACCCAGTGATCACCCGGCGATCACACCCAGCACCCGGTAACCGCTGTCAGACCTACAACGTGCCATACAGTCCTTCGACACGCCATACAGTTCCGGGCCTACGCACCAATACAGCCCGGAGGCCTATACAGTACGACTATACAGTACCCCGGGACTGATCAGGCGCAGACCGGGACAAGTCCTACCTCGCAGAGTACTTAAGTTCGTAACTAGCCACTTGTACAAGTAGTATTGATATTGCACACATTACCTGGAAATAACCCATCGACTGCCGACTGATTGACACTATCGAATTATCTGACTCTGCACATCATGAACTCCTGCTTCGTAACCTCGCATTGTTTGCCTCGTATCCAGTGAACTCGTGACCTTGACCCCGGAATCGTCAACTTGAAACCTTGAATCGTTAAGTCCCTCTGAATCTGTCTCACCAACTCCCTTGTTTTTGTTTGAACTTTTGTCTCTTTTGTCTTGTCTCGGACCCCTCGCCTCGACTTATCGACTCTCGACCCGCACCGGCCTCATACCCAGTTATCGTTTCCTCTCGACCTCGTTACCATTCCACTTTAGTTCGACACTCGTCTTCACCTCCGGTCTCACTTTGTTTTCCCGGTTATCATCCCGGACCTCACAGGATCCCCGTTCGCATCGTCTCGCCTAGTCCCAGCACTCGCTCCCAAAGTCCTATTCAGTTTAACTCGCCATTTGTCTTTGTTAAAACCTTTATCGTATCCCGGAACTCGTATACTTCGTCCCAGACACTCGTTTCACACCGTAAAACCCTTTCGCCACCCCGGACCATCCCGGACCATCTCGGAGAACCACTCTCTTTCGTCCCGGACTTCACTCTCTGGCACTAGCGTGCGTGTATTTAGCTACATCTAGTCCGCCTTTGTAAGCCCTTGCTTTGGAAGAAGCCCCCGAGGTCAGCGGTACCTGACAGTGTCTGAGGAGTTGTCAGGGGACTGTTCCTTTCAGAGCATCCAGCTCTACTCTAGACTTAGTCGTAAGCCCGATTACTCATTGACAGGCCGTTTGTACTTCCCGACTCTCTTTGTCAATTATTAGTCACTTCAGCAAGTTATATGACAGGACGCTTACTTATTATCAATTATTGTTAGTCAGTTCCCTTTACATACTGCAGCCTATTTAGTCAGTAGTATTAGTCAAACATACACAGCGATGTAGTATATAAGGAGGTCTAAGAATATTCTATTCTTAGGCTTAACAATAGCAGCGTTACACAGTCTATCCAGTTAACCGACTATAAGCCTACCCAGTGAGACTGATTCTCCTTGCTCATTGGCCTTGCCCCTTGCTCGCCGTTTTGCCCGTTGCTTGCCTGCTTTACTGCTCACTTGTGGCTCACCGAACTCCTTGCTCATCGCTCATGTTGTGCTTGTGCATGGTAAGTATAACTATGGGTAGTACTCCTCTTACAGGAGTATGTGCCTCCAGCACAGGCAAAAATGGGCACAGACATATTGCTGCAACATCTAGAAGCAGCAGAGTAGCCTGTGCTCTCTACAGCATTATTTTTGCAAGACAACTTTGCAGTGATGTTGATAAAGGAATTGCTTAATCAGATCAAGCTGATAAGGAGGCAGCATTTTATAGTGCTGAAGTAGATTGAGCACACTGCAAAGTGCAAAGCATCATCATACAAGAGAGTGAACATAAAGCCCAAATGGGCCAAGCTACATCTACTACAACTGATAGAAGTGGTAAGAGCAGTAGCACCTGCTGCAGCACAGCTAGCATCAACAATGTTCTCATCTTTGTTGTCAATGCTTGCATAGCTTACAGCTGCTGTAAATACCCAACTTGCACTTGTTGTTCTGGAAGCACCAAAAGTGCTTCTAGCAAAACTATTGCTGGAATTGTGAGATAAAGAGATGGAGGAGGTCTTGCTAGTGCAGGACAAATTAGCAATGTTAGAGTTTGATGAGCCTGCAGGTACTTCAGCCTACAATATAGCAGATCCCTTCAATCAGAGACTTGTAGCATTAAGTCATGCGCTGGAAGCACTAGGGCCTCAGAAACAATACTAGAGGTGTAAGTTGCTTTTCAACATTTTAAAAATGTGGCAGTGAACTTTCCTGCTAATGTACTAGAATGGACAGAACCTGGCTGCCTCATTTTCATAAAAGGTATAGCCATGCTAGCATTGCCAGTACAGCTCATCATAGTTATACTGACTACTGATCCATGCACTCTTATGCAATATGATGGGCTAGTGATTATGGCAGCAGCCAACAAGGGCAAGTAGCATGCAGTGCTTATGGCAATGATGATAGCAACTATGAAGAGTTGCATTTGGAAGAGATGTAACCAGTCAGGTTACCTATACAATAGTCTTTGCGCTCACAGCACATAAGTATACTATATTTAGCACCTGATGCGTGCCATTGATGCGCATTTATATATTACATAAGACAATATCTTGTATTCACAACATATCTAGTCTAATCCAATATTTTGATCTGATTCAGCTACTGCATGAAACACACAAGATTGTTCTATCTGTAGCCAACAGCTACATTTTTTTGAATCTTTTGCTATCAGCTTTAGACTCTGGGTTCTTGTTACTATACTAGGCAATACACTCTTAGCTTCTTTTCTGCCACGTCAATATCTGGTATCATGGCTGACTCATTTGAGCAACCACCAGGTTTCCTGGAGCTACAGTTGAGATGCCTTCAGTGTTAAGATATCAGCTCCTGCCAAATCTGCCAAAACAGGATGATAGAGTAGCTCACAATATGAGCGAGAACTTTGGCATGATGAAGGCAATCTTGAATCCTAGCCCTAGACCAGGAAACAAATCATTTGCATTTGGATCATCGCTACCAGCGATGAATGTACTCTCTTTGATTTATCCAACTTTGCCTGACAACACTACATTTACATCAGGGGCACTGGGCAATCCTGTCCAATATGCAGAAATGACACAGAGAAGTGCTTTCAGGCACAGCACTTCATTTAGGACTATGCAACCCAAACATGAGGCCAAGCTGGGATCAGAATCGTTATCAGACCAGACGACACAATATTAAGGAGCGAGTCTGGCCATAGTGACTGGACATGTGAACTCAAATAAGGGGAAGGCGCCATTAGCACCTGCAGTGGTAGAAGACCAGATAGACATTGGCAAGGAGCCATTGGTGGGGCATAAAGCCTTAGAGAAGTTCAAGGCCAAGAGCCTGAACTGGACTCTTCTGATAAAGAGGAGGATACAAGGTTGCTATTGACCTTGTCTGTTCAGCTGCAGCTGGTACTGCACTGTTTTCCAACGGTGACTAAGGAATTGACACAGAAGCATCTACAGCTTTACGTTGTAAATCATCTACAGTTACTGGCTGCTAGGGGCCAGCATGTATCTAAGTCGGACTTGACTGAATATATAGAACTATTTACTCGGATATTTGAGCTGGAGCTCAATGAGTATATCAAGCACAAGCTAGCTCATGGGACAGCAATATTGACAGCCACACCGGCTGAGTCTGTAGACTACAATGCACTGTTGCATCAATGCAAGCCAACTATTGCGGAGGCAATGGATATTTTGAATATGCCTCAGCAGGCCAATGAGTCCCAACAGGATTATGAGAGATGGAAACATGCTGCACAATAGTAAGCCAACATGAGCAGAATGCCTTATTGAGCATTGTTTGAAGTGGAGACAGCAATGTCCCACCATGCTGAAAATGATGAGGCAGAAAAGCTGCCTGAGATGAAGACGCCTTGTAGACACATCATAATCAAAGAAGAGGAACGCAAAGAGAGTGTTTCAGAGGAACCAGTGATACTGTGATGTGTCACACAACAAGTCTATCTGGTGGACAATTGGAATGAGCACATAAATTATCAGCGCATTCACAATCAGGATTTGCAAGAACAGGGAGAGTTGTTGATAGATGACCAAGATACTGTATTTGAAGAGCAAGAAGGTATTATGCCTGTAGATAATATGAGGTGACAGTTTGTCAAGAGGACTGGAAATAAGGATCACCAGAGTGATTGAGGGCAAGCTTATCGTAATAATGACTAGGAAGAGAAAGATCATCAAGATGATCGTAGACCTCCTGATTGTTGACTGGTCCAGTATCTCGGGCTCCACAAGCGCTGCGTTCTGAATGTAGGACAGAGGAGCTCCCATATCCAGCAACTAGGACATGATCATTGCCCTCACCTCATGATTTGTGTGCAAGCATGCCTAGGATGAATGAAGCGGTCAAAATCCACATGGATCATATGCATGACTACTTCACCTGGCTTGTTGATGACTTTCTTGGAGTTAGGTTCAAGTTTCCTGACATGGTCAAGCCTCGTTGAGCTGAAGAAAAGCATATTCAAGTGTATGGTAGAGGACATAAGTTTTCCCAGTTAGAAGACTGAGCCATGGATGCCTGCTATCATTTAGCAGCTTGCTGCTATGGCAGTGATTGTCGGAAAAATCCTAATTGCCAAATCAGGCGGAATCAGGCGTGATCAGGTTACTTTAGACAAACTGGATTATTATGTATAAAAAGATAAGCGTGGACGGATCAGATGTCTGCCTGATTAGGCTGCAAGAGGGTGGATCAGACATCAGGCTGATAGGTGCAATAATATCAGGCACGAGTCTGATTTGGCCTAAGCGACAATGGATCAGATTTTACATGATCAGATGGGAGAGATGTGACGATAAAAGATCAGATCATCAATTATTCATTACTTAATGGTCCAGGTACATTGTTATCTACCATGTATTGATTTATTGAATCTATTTTAATGACCTCCTTGTATTTTATATCACTTATTTCACTAGGCGATTTACATTACACTACACTGTTTACTAACACTAGTATTGATTTATTACACTTGACAAGTTGACGACACTGGGGATTGAACTCTAGACCTTGTTAGATATACGACACAAACATTAATAGACAGAACTTACTTACCACTGAGCCAATTGACCGTTATTTTATACTTAAAGGAAGATTAATATATCACACTACTTTTGGAGGCTCCAAGTCAATAGTTCAATAACGTCCGTAGTGATTTTATTTACAGATATACAAGTACAAAGATTACATACTGAAGCACAAGATTTTCAATTTGGAGGACAGACAAGAAATCGAATAGAGCTCAAATCACAATTATTTCTGAGACCGTGCAGAACGTTGTGCATAATTTAGAGGCTGCGCTGTTGCAGCAACTTCAGGCTCCTGCACTTGCAAAACGGCACCAGCTCTTTAAGTTTCTTTTTCCCTACTAGCTTGTCGCCCACACCCACGTCCGCGTCCATGCCCATGTCCATGGTTCAAGTCACCATGAAGAGGAAGTGCATTGCCGTCAGGGATGTCAGGGATTCTGGGGATGTTAGGGCTTTCAGGGACGTCAGGGCTTCCAGGGACGTCAGGGCTTCCAGGGACGTCAGGGCTTCCAGGGACGTCAGGGCTTCCAGTTTCAAAGGGTTGGGAATTCATATACCATGCTTGGGAAGACTCAAAATCATTGGTCATTGCTTCCAATTCAGACTTTGAATCAGAGAAGCTGATTGAAGCAGCTGGTCTCCTTGATGCTGCTTGTATGCCATGAGAAATTGAGTGTGTAGAGGTAGAGGTGGTAGAAACCCGTGCAAGCTGGTTTGTGAGAAGTCCAGGAGTTGGCTGAGCAGGAACTAGAGCTGGCTTCACAGCATTGTCCTTAGACCAATCAAAGTCCTTACTGAGATCAGAACTGTGACTCGTTGGTTTAGACGTTGCCTTCAGAAGCGCTTGCCGCATAATCTCCTGCTCACTGTGTGTGAGTGACCTATCTGACTGATGAACGGAATCAGGCATGCCGTCAAAGACAACTTTGTCCCATTTGACAAAGGGATGCAAGATCCAAGACTGACGATCAGTCGCCACCATATCAATGAATGTCTTGCGGTTACAAAATGCAGTACTGTAATGAATTTGAGTAGTTTTTCCAATTGTGGCAAACTCTTTGTCAGCAGATAACAAATATACGGCCTATTTCATATTATTAATGTGGCACTAGCAGAGGTTATGACAATGCAAGAACTCACAATGCTGGCTGATGCTGCGATCAGTCCTGACGTCGTCTTGATTTTCCCCCATTTCATTCCTATAGCATTGGGTGATATTTTTACATTGTTTGTTAACGAGCCTAGCCCAAACAATAGAAACCATGCAATCTGAGAGAGAAATGTATTAATAAAATGTATTTGGTAAGAGTCTGAATCGTGGCAATGCACCTTCATCAAGACAGGACTGAAAAAAATTGTAGTCAGGCTGATGTTCTTGGGATCACTATAGATAACTGGGCAGAAGACATCGTATTTCACTTTTGACTTTCTTGGATTTCTAGAGATCAAACTAAGGCACAACTGATCTTTAAGTCAATCATACAACTGGTCCCAGCAGTCACTAGAAATGCTAAGACTTCTAAAGATCTTGTTGGCATACTTGCAAATATTTGAGACGGAAGTTGAACAAAAAGATTGAACTTGGTTCAGCACCTGTGATAGCCATTAAAATTGATTTCGAGTTGTATAAAATGTCAAAGAACTTACCGCATCTCTAAAGGATGGTAATTGCTCAATAAAACTGTGAAACTCAGGAGACATTGTGTTATAAAGCTCATATGTGGCACAACGCAGATAAAGTTCGGCATCTTCTTCAACAGACAAGGCCACAGAAGCTGTTCCGTATGTCGGATGGCCATCAGGGCAGCGCTGCAAAAAAAAATGTTTCATCTGGCCAGAATTGGTACAGCA
Source organism: Termitomyces sp. T32_za158 (assembly GCA_018857265.1). NCBI lineage: Eukaryota > Fungi > Basidiomycota > Agaricomycetes > Agaricales > Lyophyllaceae > Termitomyces > Termitomyces sp. T32_za158. The sequence goes on along the minus strand of JABAJZ010000130.1, from coordinate 8,247 downwards.
AGGCAAACTTCTTCGATAGGCGGATGATTTCAGCTTTGTGAGGAACAAGATGAGGGTTGGTGAGCCATTGCACTTGATTGCCTGTAGCGTTCCCATCATGATGTTGAGATTTCAATGAATCAATTTCATCTTCCAATTGAGAAATCTTGTTACGCTGATCAACTAGCAGATCTCGGGATGCAGTGAGCGCCTGAAAAGATTCAAAATTTGATTAACAAGAAAATGAGATAGGATTTAAAACATACATTCTTCATTTGTGGAAGACTAGGCATCCAAGACCCCAATGCCAAATGAACCATACCAAGGACGTTGTCAACAGTCAGAGTCCTGATAGTCGACATTACAGAAGGTGCCAAGGATGTTGCAAAAAGTGTTTTCAAAGAGACTCAAAAGAGAGAGGTAATAGCGACCAAGCAGCTTAATGTCAATGCGATGGTGACCAAGTAGTTGAAGAAAAAAGCTGCGCTATTTATCCATATTGCTGAAGCCTGGTGTTTTGATTTCGATCCAGTTTGAACTACTAATGTGTTTGAATATAAATTGATGATGCAAATGCATCGAATCCGATTCGGTCCAGGAGGGAGAATTGATATGAAACGTGTGACGGACAAGTGGAAGAAACTAATATGAAGAACCATTTAATCTAGGCAGCTCTGACGAATAAAAAGATCACTGCTCGATACATTATGATTTTTTTCAAGCAAGATGGAGGCATTGTGTTTCGAGTTGGACCGATCTAGTCAAAATCTGGTTGTGGTCTAAGGTCCAGGTTACAAGATAAGAATAATAAGTCTGAGATGCCAGATAATTCAGACACGCAATTCAGAATGTCAGAAGCATGCGCCGCACTGTGGCCCCAGGTGTGATTCCATCAGTAAGGCATGCACATCAACTCTGCTTTGGGTGACTGACAGTGGTGGATCATGACAACTTTTCAAGTCATTGTCAATGACACAACAACAATGGTTGAAAATTTCAATGTTTGTCATTGATTTCAATCAACGAGATCGTCAATAATAATATAAGTGATACATCAATAATATTTCTATCTGAAGTATGCTATTAGAGCTGTGCAGATAGGATTTACATGAAATGAGAGATTCGGAAGAAAGGGGGCAGAAGAGAAGTTGCGGGTTAGAGGCCAGCTGACTCGGCAGCTAAACGCTGGACTTGTCCCAGATGCAACCCACGAGAACCAGAATGGAAGTGAGGTGCCAATTGGAGGAGAAGTAGTGGGTCAGTCGCTGGACAATAGGCATCGACGGACGGAGAACTACAGAAGCAACTGGGGCTATATGACTTGTGAATGAGGCTGACACGTCCCTTCCAGACGTCAGCAAGAGTGACCCATCGAGGAAAGTTGTATTTCCATGGACAATAATGTGGTGGATGGCGCCTGATACAGTTTTACCTTGCAATGAGATCTTTGAGGTACGCCTCGTACTTGTCTCGTCCAAAGCAGGCCACCTCTCCTGTCGAAGCCATCTCAACACCTAGAACAGAGTCCGTGCCCGAGAGTCAGCTGAAACTGAACTGAGGCACCTTGACACCGACGTAGTCTGGACAAAGCCCGGTATCAAAATATGCTTCAATAGGAAGATTGAGCATGACCTTTGTCGCCATCTCAATAGCATCGATGCCTGTGACCTTTGGTACGAAAGGGAAAGTGCGAGCAGCATTGAGGTTACACTCAATGACCTTAATCTCATTGTTCTTTGCAATAAACTGGATGTTGAAGGGGCCAGTGACGTCAAGAGCGTTACCAATCTTGGCCGTAGCTTCTTCAATCTGGCAAACAGTCTCAGGATCAAGATCCTGAGGAGGGTGAATCAAGGTGGCATCTCTGGAGTGTACTCAACATACTCGGAGATGTAGTGCATAACTTCCCGTCCTTGGCAATAGCATCCATCTCGATTTCCTTAGCCTGCTCAATGTACTTGGTGATGACAAAAGGGTGGTTGCAAAAAGCAGCAGTGGCCTGGGTCAGGTAAGTCTCCAGGTCATCACCAGTAGATACGATGTTCATAGCTGCTCCAGAAAGGATATACGAAGGTTGCACCAGTACTAGGTAGCCAACTTTGTCGCAGAAAGCTAAGGCTTCATCAACATCCTTGACGTAGTCATTCTAGACATTAAATTGTATAAGCACAGATCGTATAAAACATGAGTACCTTAGCAAACCCAGCAAACTGGTCATCAATGGCCCGAATTGCCTTCTGAATAGTTTCCTCAAACGTCCTCCTAATACTCATAACCTCTCCAACGCTCTTCATGCTGCTGCTCAAGAGCCTGCTGACACGATTAAACTTCTTGAGATCCCAGTGAGGGATCTTGGCGGCGCACTAATCCAGACTGGGCTCGAGCAGGCACTAGTGATCTTTGTAACAGAGTTTTTGATCTCATTCAAGGGTATACCAAAACCAAGTTTTGCTGCAATAAATGCCAGGGGGTATCCAGTAGCTTTTGAGGCAAGCGCAGATGAGCGAGAGAGATGAGCATTAACCTGAGGACTCATCGTTAGAGAAGGAACGTTGGAAGCCTGATAAGCCTTACCTCAATAATACAGTATTCCTGCAAGTCTGGGTTGAGGGCGTACTACTCTCCAACAACACCGAGCTGACAAATCACATTGACTCTAGCTGTAGCCGTAGTCCAAAGCATATTGTAGTCCGCATCCGAGAGCATCTGGGAGGGTACAACAATGATTGAGTCACCAGTATAAATGCCAAGGGGGTCAAAATTCTGAACACAAAGTGAGCCTTTCTTTTGAATCTTTAAGGTGGGAAATCGAACTTACCTCCATGTTACAAACCGTAATACAGTTATCACGACAATCGCGGACAACTTTGTACTCCATCTCTTCCAGCCCTTTATGCTCTTCTCGACTTAACACCTGAGGACTCATAGCAAAAGCCTTGCTACAAACGCACAAAGCTGAGTCTTGTCCTGTGCAAAACCAGAGAGAAACTGGGTGTCACAAGGACCAGGTGTGGATTTGGGGGGGAATTGGACGGAGAAGAAGGGCTTGTCATGACAGTAGATATCCTCGTTACTCTTGTCGTTAGCATTATGGGAAAGCTAGAAGTGTTGGCTTGGTAGCCGTGATTCTGACTCATGATGTAACAACGCCTATTAGAAAGCACGTCAGTACACGGAGTGTTGTGACTGCAGTTTCCATACTTCATCTTTGATGTCTTTGCACCAGCAGCTAGTGCCATCAGCTGGCATCAACCAATTCAGAGACAGATGCCAAAGATTGGGGTGTCTGCCTTCTCCAGTGCCTTTGCGACGCAGGCAACTCTCTCTGGTATCATTGTAGTCAGATCAGGTCCCCTTGAGCTGCATGACATTGCTGCAGTTAAGGAAGCATCGAATCTGGTATTTCATGCCCACGTTGAGTGCGAGGACGTGCAAAGGGCATTAGACAGATAGAGTTTTGGTGCTGCTGTTGGCTTTTACAAGCGCAGAGCCATGATGGACACGGCAGCGACAAGGCTAGTCTGACTCGGGTCAATGAAAGAATGTCAATGAATTCTTCATGCCACAAGTAGGAAGTGCAAAGTGACTGAAGAAGAGGGTTTGGACGACTTGAAAAGCCATTAGAATTTCAGGCAAGGAGTTGGACTTTCTAAGCATTGACATTTAAATTGACATTAAGCCCTTTCCTCTGATCTTTTTTGTGAGTGCACGTGTCCAAGGCAAAAAGGGCAGAAATGCCGCTTTCTTTCAGCCAAGCACCAAGCAAAGAGTTGGCAAGGAAGTGACTAAAGTCATCTGCATAGTACCCGACAATGAGTGCTGCGACATGGATTTGCGAGGATTCAAACTCGGCTGAAAGAGTGTCATGTAGTCATTCAGGGACGCCGTAGTTATCAATGGGTATGTTAACACAAGGATCTGGCCCTCGTATGAAGGATTGGTCAAGCCATTGGCATGAATACCTGGTTCGACGCGTGAGACCAAGGTCATACATTGGCCTGCGCTAATAATGACATACCGGTTTGAAAGACACATTTGCCTGCAACATTTTTCCCTCAGCATTAAAGCTGAAAAGTGGAGCCATCCACGAGCTCTGAATTAAGAACACCTGTTTGCTCAGTCTATTACCCATCAACAGCAATGATAAATTTAGCAGAAGCAGGAGGTGCAAAAATAACAGGTTGGCAGCACTAAGTGAACTAGATAAAATGGGGCAAATTGAAGCAATTTTTGCAAAGGAAGTGGTTTAGTCATGGTTGTCAAATCAAGTCTTCCTCGCCACTCTAACAATTTCTGAATTGAGTTTGTTTGGCCCTGTATGATTAATATGTCAATTGGGTGATCACTTCAAAATTTGTTTAAAAATTATTGATTATCTGCTTTATATCAATCTTAGTATTAACATTTCAATAGCAATGACTTAAATCAATCTTATTATTATCATTACACAAACTCTTTCAAGTTGTTACGTGCTCATAAAAAGATGTCTGCATCCAGAACATCAAATAGAAAGTAGTCCTTGTTCACTGAGCTTTGAGGCAAGTCAATCCTGTTAGGAACTATGACTGCACCACGAATAATGGCATGGATGGAGATAAATTCACTATCTTTGCACTTGTTCTCCCAAAAACGCAGTAGACCCAAATCAATATCTTTTTGTTGTTGGCCTTGATCTGTAAAAAGAGAAGAAAATGGTTGTACCAAAACCAAAGGATAGCTTTGATTTCCAACAGTGCATGAAAAAGGTAGATAAGACGTCCAATATAAGGCTCATCTTAAGTATTGATGAGAACACAGTCATAACGTGAGTGGCCATGAAACTTGGGATTGCATTGCAAATAGTCTGTCTTGAGTTCCCAGCTGGATATGCATGTATACTGGACTTTGACATAGCGATATTCTGTTATCTAATTTGAATAGAGAGGCATTATTAGATATAATGTTATAATTTGAGTTCTATGTTATCTACATACCTGACTTTCATCTCTAAAAATAACTGCCTTTCCATCAGGAAGAGGAATGTTGTATGTAGGAAGAAATCTGGTCATGAATTTTCCCAGTTTGATTCAAAAGCGGTCGAATGCCTCATCTCTCTTGTGCTCCTCTAAAACCTGTGATAATACTGCAAGTGGCATTGGTGATCCTAGTCTCCAAAACTGGTCATATAGGCTGGAATCAAAGCCAATAGCAATTTCTTCACTGCTAGACTTGATTGCTGAATCTTCAAGATCAGGTAATAGTGATTCTTCATAGCTATCCAAAGTGTCAATATTAGACCAAATTAAACCAGATACTAGAAGATGTTGATCAGCATCTAATATCTATTGCATAATGCAAACACCATTAATTTTACACATTATAAGTGGGTATGAAGAAATCATATTTGCATACCTGTTTTGCATAATTCTTGAAATTTGAACGATGAAGATAGGATTGCTTAATTGGGCCATGCATTTTCTCATTTGGCTTGGTGTTATAGTTATGAGAAACTCCCTTCATAATAATGCAACTGAACAAATGCTTTCGCAGATGCATTTTGATGAAATTCCATGATTTTGCCTTTTGTGGAATCTCTGTATCATCAATTGCTTCAGGTTTGGCATCACCAACATTTTCTAATCCAGCAGCATCAAGTTCATCTGTATCACAAGTTTGCTCAATATACTTCTTAATATTTAATGAGCTTTTTATCTATAATGTTATACAAATAAAGGACTTACTGTCATCAAAGGTGCAAATACATCATTCAACTCCTTTTTGCCAGCTATAATTGTGGAATTTGTATGAAGATCAAAATCGGCAAACATTCAAATATTAAGGTATGAGCGAAGGCAGCATAATAGAAGATATCCATTAGAATCGGGATTTGCAGAAAATACACTCTGTGCAGCAAATAGGAATATCTGTCAGAGCAAAGAATATTTTGTAAGCATTGTGTCAAATTATTGATAAATTAGTTATTATACTTTGGAAATATCACGATTTTTTGATCTATCATTGAAAGTAATATTCATAACTGATTCAAAATGATTGAGCCCTCGCCAACATGGCATAAGATTATAGCTAATAAAAGTCAATTGTAAATAAATTGCCTTTAAATTATGATTTTAAAAGTACCAAGAATCCACATAAGCAGTATCTGCTCGTGTAGTGATGAGAGATTTAAAAACTTTGAAGAAATGATTTTCCCATAGTCCATTGTCATCAAAATGTAAAACATCATAAGACAAGGCACGATGGAGATCTCCATATTTGATGGACCACATAGCATTCTGTAGGTTATTGATCAATGAATAGCAAATGCTTAGATTGTAAATCAAAGAAATATTATACTTTGACTGGGCGCAAACTCTGTTCTTCAAAGCTTCCTCCATTGCTGCACTAGTTTGCAGAGCCATTGACTTTTCAAATAATTTTTTAGAGCTTTGCTGAGTTCGCAAAGGAAATTCAACAGATAGATCCCACATTGACTCTTGTGGAACTAAGCAAATTGGACATGGGTATTTGCCTTTGAGGCCACGGATAAGAGACATAACAGACCTAAAATATTGTCAGACAGAAATTTATATCAATAGTCAAAAAACCAAGTTAAGTATACATTTCCTCATAGTCAGCAGATAATATAAGAATAGTTGGCCAGAGCCATCTCAAGATATTATCAGCATTGCTTGTTTTCTATGCACCAGTCTCAGCCAATCCAGAGATCTCTTTTAAAAAAACATGAAAACCTCCATGCCAAACTGCATTTTTGAAGTTGACAAATCCTTTCTTCCCTGTTTCAGCTGTATCTTCATGGACCTACAAAATATTAGTTTTTTTAGCAAAAAGTGCTGATTATCAAACAAACAATGGGTAACTAGCCCACTACACAACCTCCACCTTGCCCATCTGTATTGCAAATGTAGTGTGGAAGAAAAGCATATTGTGCAACAATTGGATAGCCTTTTGCAGTTCCAAAACTTGATAGCTTGGTTTTATCTGCATAAATGATAAGTGGTAAAAGTTTGGCTGCCACATTGTTGGGTATCCATGACTGTAGTATAAAATTATTAAATTGAAAAATAAACTGAATAGCATAATATTACCTGAGCCTTCCAGGCTTCATCACCTGTCCAAGGCTCAGTAACAAATTGTTCCCAAGTTGTTCCTGTCTATTTGTATAGCTTTTGTGCATCCCAAACAATATGAGGTGCAATCACAGGATCATCGACAATATTTTCGATGGCCTAATCCCAAGGCTTGTGCATGTATATCTCAAAGTCTTGTGAAACTCCTTTATATGGAACTTGATAATGCTTTATCTCAAACTGAGAAATTACTATTAACAACCTTCAAATTTGTCATATGCATATCAACATTGCTCACTTGTGTCCGAAGCTGTGATGCCTTTTTCCAAGTCTTTTTCAAATCAGTGGCACTTTTCAGAGTGAAAGGATCATCATCTCTACGAGCAACAGCTCGGTGAAACAATTTAATAAGGCAATCCAGCTGTGATTTATTGAGAGCAGCTTCTAACCCAAGTTCAGCAATTTCAAAGTCAAGCCGTGAATAAAAAGGCTTCCATAGTTCAAAATCTGGAAGTGGCATCATCTTTTTTGGAAAACAATCATTGTAAGACCCTATCTTTGTTGGTATACCAGAATTTGGATGATATTTGACTTTGAAAATATCCTCATTGTCTGGCAGATTACCAGGCAAAGAATTGACAAAGAAGTCATCTGGATCTGAGTCATTAAATATGACTGTAAAATATAACATTTAATGTGAACACTATACAATCAATAAGCATACCTGTTTCATGTCCAAAGTCTAATGTCAATAAATTGACACTGGCATTAGAATCTATTAACAAATTGACACTGATAATATGATCTATCTGTTAATCTATTAATTTAAATGCAAATAAGGCAAACTCAAACCTTCCCAGACTTTGATTGTTGTCTTTGAGACCTCAAGAGAGAATTGATTGAGTTTTCTAAAACATTGGTAAGTGTCTCAAAGGACCTACCTGTCATGTGTGGTAACTGTGGCAGGTCTGAATCCTTGACAAACCGCTTTTCATATACTGCATCCTCCCTTGCCTTCCCTTGTTTTTTCATGCAAGCTTTCCTGTGGGCTCCTATTCCTCGACTCTTGCAGGTCTCCCCACCACCTCGACATCACCATATGATTAATTTATATACTTGCCGAACCCCCCCCTATTTGCCAAGTTAGTAGACCTAGAATGTATTAAACCTCACTCACTGCCAGTAATTGTCCAGATATTGA
>JABAJZ010000129.1:0-22790 GCA_018857265.1 Termitomyces sp. T32_za158 | reverse complement strand
AGAAATAAGAGAATGAATGAAAGGAGAATGAAGGAATAAGAAGTGAAAAAGGAAGAGAATGAGGAGTCCCCTGACATTTCCAGTAGCAATTTTCGATTGCATGCCCTGTCCTTTTGCAGTTCAGATTTACGCATACGAGTCGTGGCTTTGTTTGTGCCTGCAGGGCCGTGGTTGAGACTCCGGCCTTTTGTTTTTGTGAGACTAATCGGTCCCAGTGAGTCGTTAGTGCGGCAATGACGTCCTTTGATGTTTTCATTGCATACACTCCTGCCACTACTGTGTTCCATGACTCCGGCAGGAAGGCCAAAAGGATGGTGTGGAAAGCTGCGTCTTCCAGTTTTGCCCCTTTTTCTGTCACGGACTTCCATTTTTCTCGCATGTCCTCGACATGCTTTAGGAAATCCATCCTGTCCCTGAATTCGGTGGCGCGCAGGTGCTTTTCGGCATTCATAGCTGTGATTTTGGAGAATACTCCATAGTTTTCTGTGAGGTTTGTCCATGCCTGGGCTGCAGTACCATCCATCTTAATTCCCAGCCCTACGGGATTTTTAGTGTTATAAATAATGAGCCCTAGTGCCCAGGCGTCCCTCTCTTCCCATTCCTCTGAGGATGGGTTCCTCGACGACCACTCTGTGGTCTTTTTGTCGGTTGTCTCGAGATTTGGGCTGGGTTTTTCTATCGTTCCGTCTAGATATCCTCGAGCGCCACGCACCCTAGCGGCTATCAATACACGATTTTTGAAAGTGGTATAATGTGCCATCGAAGTGGATGTCCTCCGGGAAGTTTGGAGGGTTCGATGAGTTTGTGGATGTCATTTTTGTATGGACTAGTATGTGTTTGGGAGGTATGTAATTGAGTCAAGTTTCGGAGCAGTGCTCAACGTAGTGGGAGTGCTGACAGAGCCTATAACCTGTAGAGTAAAACGTAGTTTAGTCCTCAGTCACTCCGACAATATGTGGTAGACTGTATGTTTATTCACCTGTAGAGTAAAACGTAGTTTAGTCTACAGGGTGGGAGTAAGTAATATGTCGAGATAAGATGTAAGTAATGTTTTTGCTCACCCTCAGTCACTCCGACAATATGTGGTTGACTGAGGGTGCCGTATTTGTCTAATGAAAATAAAAAGAGAAACAACGAGACAAAGAATAGCAAATACCGCGGTGGCTTATGGCGCACCTTCCGGTCACCATCTCCGATCTATGACGTCGATACGGGTGGCTAGTCTCGTTCTCCAACAACCATTATAGCATAGGTAGACATCATACTTATAAGATAGCATAGGTAGACATCATACTTATAAGATAACAAAGTGTTGGCACAACTTTGACAATATCCATCCTGTTCCGCGCGGGCTTCTGGTGAGAATATTTTGTTGGAAGCGTACATGGCGAAAGAGGGAGAAATGAGAGCGTAGAACCATCACAATCACGAAAGATCCATCGGCCCCTCTCCCTCAGCCGGAAAACACAGGTCCGCTTCCTCTGTCGCCGCCTCCACATCATCTTCATTCCAATCGCTTGTCGTCTCCCATTCGTTCTCGAACTCGATATCAATTGTCAACTCCTGCGCCCCGTCACCGGTGCTCGTGAGCGGCATGAACGAAGCAAGCAGGAGCTGATGATATGAAGAGGGGTTATGTGTGATTGGTTGTACCCAACGTCGTTCGCGAAGGCGCTTGTGTCGTTCCCGGTCCTCTTCGATGCGTTTAAAGACTTCGTTGCGGGGAAGTGGAGCATGATGATGATGGTGGTGGTGGTGAGAGGACGAAGTTGGCAAGGATGGGTTCGTTGCGTCGAGGGCGGTTTGGCGGTCGTCGAGGGATGTGAGGACGTCGTCGACTGTTTGAGGATCGATGACTCGTTTACTTCGCCAACTTTGTAGTATCTGAGGGGAGTTTCAGGACACGATGGAAAGGAATTTCAAAAGATTCTTACTTGTCTCGTGCTGACGAGATTCGGGAGCCCTTGCCGACCTTTGGGTACGACATTCTCGACGATTTTCCCCAGGTCGCGAGCGACCAAGTTCACATAGAGATTTGACTCTCTGTCTTGGCCCTTCGCACGTGTTTTGACGAGGAGGCAAGTCTCACACAGGCTGTCGAGGAAGTAGAGAATGTTTATACGTGAGTTGACTGAGCCCTGAAAATTCGTCAAGTCCTCTTGCTACAATCAATCTCAAGCGACATACCTTCTGACACTCTTCAACAATACAATCCCATAGGTCTTCTCCGCAGCCAGGAAAATATTTAACGGCGAAACCGACTACTCTTTGTATTGACTGTTGGGACCTGCACTACTCACGTTTTAGCGGAAATCATAGAGTAAACTGTTTACTGACGCGTTCAGTCGTCTCAGTAAAGCAAGGAATTGCATCCTTACTTCAAACGGGTCCATATTGAGCTTAAAGCTAAAGTGTAGGGATAAGATCAACCGTGAGGTTACCGTCCAGGAGAGAAATACCAAGTCTTAGCAAGAATATCTCCCACAGTCAATAAGAGATATTCCCACGGTCACTGAATGAAAAATTATTGACTCTAGCTTCTGTTTTGTCTACATTCCTGCTTCATTCTCGTTCAATCTGTCTAAAAGGGAAACTTTTGCGAAGCTCAAGAAGAAGGAACAGTCCGCCGGGCCTTTGAGCGGGGCAGCGATCCAATCGTGGATATCCTCAACAGTCATGGATGATCCAGATGCACCTACAAGTGACTTTTCGTGGCAACGAGATCGGGTGTTGGACGATTGGCAGAGATCACTAGAATATGCTCAAGACATTCTTCTAGGAGGAAAGGCAAAAGATAGAGCGCTGTTTTTGCAGGACGAGTTGTTGTCGCTCGCGAAACATGCAGGTTCGTTGTGTGTTGCTCACCAAATCTTCAATAACGAGTAAATTGTTTTTAGACCTTTCTTTATCCCAAATAATGGATGTTTTCAGACTACTGACACTAACATACCCGCGATATCCTGATAACGCCTCGCGAGATGCAGTTGAAGCAGTCGGCATGGAGTTGATAAAAAGAGATGAATTACGAGGGCTACCAGACGGCACGCCGAACGAAGTCAAGCTGGGCGTCACAGAGCAGATCCTCGGCTGGCTCTCGAACGAAGTTGCGCGTCTCGTAAAACGCGGTTCTCCGAGGTCAGAACCAGGTTCTGTCCTGATCCCGACGATTGCGTGTTCAATCTTTACTCCCCTTCATTCTAGCTCGTACGCGTCTTCAGACCTGTTTGTACTGTTGAGTTGGTCCTGTGGAATATACACTACCTGTGTCAACACGAGACCCGAAATTTCGTCTACGAACGTTTGGCCCGTGCTTGTGGGATCGATGGCAACTTTGCTGGATATGATCAATGCCTCAGCAAAGGCAAAACAATCATTAGTGCACGGTGCTTTGGTACGCGTAAGACGTGCCCTCCGTTCGGTAAGAAAAGTTGGACGCGTGTTTTGCGTCAACAAAACTTGACGATTCTCACAGGCCGGGGAGAAGATACCAACGTTGATTAGCACTTTGTTAGCCATCACAAAATCGAGCCAGTCCCCGCTCAAAATGGCGCTGTTACTCGGCGTTGCTGTCAGTGTTCTGGTACGACTCAAAAACGTCAATACCGAACCCTCGATGCGGCTTTCTCAAGAACTCAAAGTAGAAGTCCTCCTTCCCTTTGACAACTGTCTGCTCACTCCAGTCAGGATGAAATCGTTGCGTCCTATTCGACTCACATCTTGATGTCAAAAATTGCAGTTCCGCCCTATATCTCCGTATGTGCGCCCTTTGACCAATATAAGACAATCCTGACGATATCAGAACGCGTATAGCGATTTCATCAGTAACTTCGTGTCAGAGCAAGATTTCCTTCAAGTGATACTTCCGACGATTGAGAAGGCTATGTTACGATTTCCAGAAATCTCTTTGCCGAGTTAGTTCATATTATGATCTCAAACCAACCACTGACTTGAATACTAGTTATCTCCAGCTTCATTTCCGCCTACGCTCACCCTCTTACCACGGACGTATCCCGCCGCATCCTCACGCAGACCCTCAACAGCGCTAAATCCAGCAATCCATCGACCCGCGCCGGCGCCATAGAGTTATTCAAAACACTTCTCCCTGTCAATTCTTCCTCGGATTCCACCTCTCACGCAGTCAACGAGCTCCTTACCCTTCCAAAGACCGGAAAGACTACTGGACCAGATCATCGTATCGCCCTCTATACAATGCTCGCATATCTTGCCCCTTCGCCTAGCATCTCTGCTTCTATTGTCCAGACGGCGACCCCGCTTCTTGCGAAAGAGACTCATGAAGGAGCTACAGCAGTCCTTGCAGGCGCGCTCTCTCCGCACACAATATTCCTTCTAAAATTTCCTGGATCGGGCACAGTGGCTCCCGAGACGACAGCGCTCATCGCCAAGGAAATGGGCAACGTCAAGCCGGGGGTGCGCCGTGCGTTCTGTGGGCTTGCTGGTACGATCCTCGTTGGTGGGCTCGATTTTAGCGTGGACCAGGGGCTGGATTTCGCGAAGACGATTGTGCCGGCGCTAGAGGGAAACCTGAAGACTGTCGCTGCGAATCCGTTGAATGCCAGCGCGGGGCCTCTTGAGGCTTATGTTGCGACGACGGTGCTATTGGGCCCGCTCGCGAAGACCGGGAAGTTCAGTAGGTTGTTATCTGCATCGGAACTGCACAGACTTATACAGGACTCCTTACTTTAGACGATGTAATCTCAAAAAACGCTGCGTTGACTTCAATCGCGTCTGGATCGGCGAAACCTTCGTTCCTGTTGTGGGACAAGGTGTATCAGAAGTTGAGCGATCCTATGGACGAAAAGTGGCTCTTGCTAGCATGGGAGACATCATTGTTCTACTTCAAGGGTGATTTCGCGAAGAACGAGAATCTTCGGCATGTTCCCTTGTTCGACATTCGCTCCAACAGCCAACTGATCTGCTTTCCTAGAGTACAACTTGGCCTCGTCCCCATTCATCTCTCCCTGGATGGATCCACACCTGAGATTAGACGAGAGGTCAACGCTGTTATCGAAAGGAGCACGGCAGCGCTTCCTGAACTCACGAATTCCATCATCCGTGATGGGATGACATCCTTCCTTGCGCGTGGATCGCCGACTCTGAAAGCAGCTCCGTCAACGTCTACAGAGGAGACCTCTGTTCTGTGGACCAAGCACTCGCGGCTCTCAAATTTGTTGCTGAGTGCTGTATCCTTCCCGGAGGACACGAAACAAGAAACGAGGGAAAACATTGTCGTGCGTGCCATCCTTCTTAGTCACCACCATCTTATCAGTATGTCTTTCTACTTCCTTATCTATCTGATCTTTGTTCCTAACTTCTTCAGGTGGTAATTCCCGACAAACTTGGATCGACCTCTGTCAGCGAGCGCGTCTGGATCCGCATGAATTGGTCACTAACCATTGGGACAAACTTTTCGACCTCATATTGACTGGGTCAGCTGCAGATGCCAAGGTGATGCGTTGTTATCAAACTCGATGCTCGACCGTGACTGAAGAATGCATCCAAAGTCTGGCTTTGCAGATGCGAGCTATAATGCCGTTAGCACTGTAGCATTCGTTGCCCCTGAAAAGGCCCTCCAACGTATCATGAATCAGTTACGTGAAGATATCAACCCAGTCGTTGTCAACGCTTTGACTGAATCTGAATTTGGTATCTGGTTAACACCTGAGGGGACGACATATATCGATGGTCAGTCATTGTTCTGCTTAAGATGTCTTTCCTGCTCACGCGAGGCCTTCGTCCAGTACTTGCCTCTAAAGGTGAAGGAAAAGTCTCTATTAAGGGCAAGGATGCCGAGCTCGCGAAGTGGGACGAAGAAATTCGGAAGAATATTGCTTTGAAGAAAGCAGCGGCCTCAAAAACGCTGACCAAGCAGCAACAAGCTCTCGTTAATGCCCAACTTGAGGAGGAAGCGAAGGTTCGACAGCATGTCACTGGTGTTCAAACAAAACTCCGTCGTGGTCTTCGGTTCGTGCAGAGTCTTGCTGCCTCCGGCGTCGACCAATTCCAAGATCATATTTCATCGATTGCCTCGTTGATTTTAGAAGGCTCGTTGGGTCGTGGCTTGGCGTTAGTCGGAGAAGAGGCTTTTGAGACTTACCTGGTACGTTGCGTTTGACTGAAATCCGCTTGGTGGGTGGTTCACACTCAATGGCTGAGAATAGGACCTGGCGAAATGCACGTCTGAGAGACTTGACACCTTCCGCAAATGGGTCGGTGTGGCAACCCTCCGTAGCTTGAAGATCGATGCAATTCCCGAGGAACTACAAAGTGAACCCTTGAACCGTGAGTTTTTCTTCCCTTGCTTTCGCGACGAGTATTGAAACAAGTGGATAGTCTTAATCATCCGTGTTCTCTTGCGACTTCAAACGCTCTCGGAGCAGGCGCCGTTCGATGCCGCCACATTCTCGTATGCATATCCTTTACTAGGGCAAGTTTTATTACAAGGCGGTATCTCAGCGGAAGAAGAAGACGCCCTAGAGCAAGTTGCACTTGCCCTTGCTATCGTAAGATTCCACGGCGGCGAATGTCTGTCACGTTTCTTTGACAATATTCGTTGATCCTGACTCGATTCAACTCACAGTCGCGAACCCCGCGTTTCCTCGGATGCAGACGGTTGAAAAACTTTTGCACGTTATCAGACAACAACCAAAACTCAGCAAGGACGCTTCATCCGCGCTTGTAGAACTAGGAGAAGCCATACAGGCCACAGCGTCACAAGAAGAGATATCTGTCCTCTTACAAGGGACACTCATACAAGAAGTGTATGTTCGTAACTCTTGTCTTCAGACTCTTCAAGTGCGTTTCTTGTTTTGAGTTTTACATTCACTAAGTTAGTTATCGGTAGCCCTTCGACTTGACAGACCTTGACTGGTCCCCTGAGCTTTTCTTGGCCTGTCACGATGAGGATGAACAAAACGCAAGGTTGGCTCGTCATCTCTGGGAAGATAACGGCCTGGATGTTCCAGAACAGTTTCTTAGTACTTTACTCGGTTATCTTGGTAAGTTTTATGCCAATACACCTTACCTGGCTAAATCGTCTTTCGAAAAGGTCACATCAATGCTTATGTTCGTCATAGTACTGCTTGTGCTATTGCCGAGGGCATTGAACATTGGCCACAATCAATCCAAACTGTCCTTGAGGTTTTGCAAGACTTTTATAGGGAAAAGGTCAGCCGATTTTCTGCCTGAATCCAGGTCGTTCTACGTGCCCTAACGCAAACCGAAGGCTAAGATCCTGGCTCCAGAATACGACGAATATGTACGCACATTTGCGTTGTCCAGCCTAATCTAAAGACTTACGGTGTTGCCAGGGAATGGTCATTGCTCAAAGCCTTGATCGGGCTGACCCCTGGCCGGCTCGACTCGCAATTGCGCAAACCTTCGAGCAACTCTCGCCTATGTTCACCCCAACTGAGATCGAGCCTTTCTTCCAGTTCTTGATCAAAGATCAAGCTCTGGGCGATCGCGTCGCCGAGGTTCGCCGTGGAATGCTCAACGCTGGTACCAATGTTATCGATCGCCACGGTGCTGAACGGCTGGCGGCCCTTATTTCTTTCTTTGAAACCCACCTCGCCAAACCAAGTCATGCCACTGAGACCGATGATCAGATAAAGGAGGCGGTTATCATCCTTTTTGGTCGTCTCGCACGTCATTTGGAATCAAGTGATCCACGTATACCGACAATCGTCGACCGACTTGTTGAAGCCCTTAAGACTCCTGCAGAGCAAGTACAGATTGCAGTATCAGACTGCCTCTCGCCTCTAGTTCAATTGATGCGACCAAGGCTTGCCTCCCTAGTTGATAATTTGATGGATGACCTATTCAACTCTCCCAAATATGCTACTCGTCGTGGTGCAGCGTATGGTCTCGCCGGCGTTCTCAAAGGCACGGGGATCGGCGGAATGAAGGAGTTTAATATTATCCCCCGGTTGCGCGCTGCAACTGAAGACAAAAAGCGATATGAGCCGCGTCAGGGCGTCATGTTTGCCTTCGAAACACTCTTCAGTACTCTGGGCCGTCTCTTTGAACCCTATATAACTTACGTCTTGCCTTTACTCCTTTCTTTGTTTGGCGACAGCACTGCTGATGTCCGAGAAGCTACTCAGGATGCAGCACGAGTGATCATGGGAAATTTGTCGGGTTACGGAGTCAAACTTATCCTGCCATCACTATTAGAGGGATTAGATGAAAAGCAGTGGCGGACGAAGAAAGGATCAATTGAACTGTTGGGGATGATGGCTTATTGTTCTCCTCGTCAACTTTCCGTTTCCCTGCCTATCGTCATACCTCGACTAACTGGAGTCCTCACCGATTCGCATGCTCAGGTTCGGACAGCTGCCAACAAAAGTCTGAAGCAGTTCGGTGAGGTTATTAGCAATCCAGAGATACAGTCCCTGGTACCGGTCCTTCTCAAAGCGTTGGTGGACCCCGCAAAGACACCTAATGCGTTGTCTTCGCTCTTAAAGACGTCATTCATGCACTACATTGACCACTCATCCTTGGCGCTGGTAGGTTTCTTTTCTTGTTTATCCTGTACGTTCGTTCGAGAAATCTTCCGTCCAGGTGGTGCCAATTATTGAACGCGGATTACGAGAACGGGGCTCTGACACCAAAAAGAAAGCTGCCCAGATCGTGGGTAATTTGGCCTCGCTCACAGACTCGAAAGATTTCGTGCCCTATTTATCTGAGCTTCTGCCGATGGTTCACATTGTTCTCGTTGATCCTGTTCCGGAAGCTCGCGCCACGGCAGCCAAAGCATTAGGTACCTTAGTAGAGCGTCTTGGAGAAGTCCACTTCCCTGATCTCGTGCCAAACCTTCTGCGGACGCTGAAGACCGATACATCTGGAGTCGATCGTCAAGGAGCAGCTCAAGGTCTCAGTGAAGTTTTGGCTGGCCTTGGAATGGAACGTCTGGAGGGTCTCCTACCGGATATCATCACCAACGCCCAATCGCCCCGACCAACAGTCCGTGAGGGATTCATGTCTTTACTCGTATTCTTGCCTGCAACTTTCGGCACACGCTTTCAACCACATCTTCCAAAGATCATCTCCCCTATTCTTAGTGGACTGTCTGACACGGAAGAATATGTTAGGGAGGCCGCGATGCGTGCTGGACGGATGGTTGTCAACAACTACTCGACTAAAGCCATTGATCTACTTCTACCAGAGCTTGAACAAGGCATGTTTGATCCCGGTTGGCGCATCCGTGTAGGTTTTCCCTATCCAGGTGAAAGCGATAACTAAATCCATTCATTGTCACGTAGCAATCATCTGTCACTCTCGTCGGCGAGCTTCTCTTCAAGGTATCAGG
Source organism: Termitomyces sp. T32_za158 (assembly GCA_018857265.1). NCBI lineage: Eukaryota > Fungi > Basidiomycota > Agaricomycetes > Agaricales > Lyophyllaceae > Termitomyces > Termitomyces sp. T32_za158. The sequence continues at coordinate 13,462 of JABAJZ010000129.1, read as the reverse complement.
CATATCCGGCAAAACTTCCGAGCTTGACGAAGAAAATGTCGTTGAAGCTACGACTGCTGAAACTTCGCGTCGTGCTCTTGGTGAAGTACTCGGTCCGGAACGTCGTGATCGCATCCTCGCTGCATTGTACATTGTTCGCCAAGACGGTGTCCTTGTCGTACGCCAAACTTCTACTCAAATTTGGCAGGCCCTTGTCCACAATACGCCTCGCACTGGTACATATCTCTATCCACGAACACAGAAATATATCTAACAACAATTATATAGTTCGCGAACTCCTTCCTGAGCTACTCAACCAGCTCGTTTTGTTGATCTCCAGTGACGAAGCCGACCAAGAAGAGGTATAATTTTTCTCAATTGCTGTGATATGTTCACGAAATTATGGTTAGACTGCTGTTCGCACCACGACAGAGATCAGCCGGAAGTTCGGAGAGAAAATATTGGCTTCCATAATTTCAATTTTGCAAGAGAAATCCACCTCTCCGGATTCTCGCACACGAGAAGGTGTTTGCCTGATGTTGAGCGAAATATTGCAAGTGCTTCGACCACCCTTTATTTCTATTGTTTACCTACTGATAACAGGGAGAGCACGACTGAGTCACAGCGTGAAGGACACGAAACCGATATTATTTCTGTTGTTCGCGTCTCACTGGTTGATGATGAGGCGAATGTCCGATCTGCCGCTGCGAAGGCATTTGATGTTTTGCAAGAACATCTTGGTGCAATCGCCATTGACCAAACCATTCCCACTCTTCTCGAGGCCCTTCGTCAACCTGGCAAAGGATCAGGTACTGCTCTCCAGGCTTTGCGAGAAGTTATGAGTGTACGTTGCTACTACTTCAGCCTATAAATTTCCGATTGACTTCCTTAAACAGGTCCGCGCTTCTACGGTATTCCCAGTCCTAATTCCTACATTGACGGCGCTTCCGATGACCGTTTTCAATGCTCATGCTCTAGCATCCTTAGTGACTGTTGCAGGAAATGCTTTGAGTCGACGGTTGACTGCCATTTTGAATGCCGTCGTCAAAACAAAGGAAGATAACAAGAGCGAGGAGCTGCAAGAAGCTCTGGACGAGACCCTGCGTTCCCTTCTAGTCTCTATTTCCGATCCTGAAGGCCTTAATACGCTCATGCTGACACTTCTTGGATGGTACGTCCTGTGATAGCCTCTCGACTTAATCCTCTAATTTTCTACTATAGGGCCAAAAATGAATCCCCGAAACGACGTGTCAGTGCCTGCAAGTTTTTCGCTGTCTTCTGTGAAGTTTCGGAGCTGGACTCATCACTATACCGTGTCGACTGGGTTCGGCAACTCATATCATCTCTCGAAGACTCCCAACTAGAGGTTCACACCGCCGCCTTGGAAGCCTTCGACATCTTTGTGAAGTCCGTGCCCAAAGATGAGCTTGAGCCTCTCGTTGTTCCTCTTCGCCGCAGTATTGAATCGACTGGCGGACCTGGACAGACTGTGCCGGGTTTCAGTCTCCCCAAAGGCGTTGCCCCCACGGTGCCTATCATTATTGCGGGCCTCACTACAGGCAGCAACGAACAACGCGAGCAGGCTGCTTATGCTATTGGGGATCTCGTCGAGCGTACCGATGAGAGTGCGATCAAACCTTATGTGGTGCCATTCACCGGACCTCTTATTCGCGTGGCGACACAAGCGACTACGTACCCTCCAGCTGTCAAGACGGCCATACTCAGCGCACTAGCGACAATGCTGAGATGTATTCCTACATTTGTCAAGCCGTTCTTCCCACAACTTCAACGGACGTTCGTTAAAAGCGCAAGTGACCCAGCGAGTGTTGCTGTGCGGAATAAGGCAGCGGAGGCTCTCGGTGGTTTGATGAAGCATCAGCCACGAGTGGATCCTGTTATTACGGAGCTGATCACTGGTGTGAAGGGTAATGACGAGGCGATTGCGACTAGCCTTGTTCGTGCACTTGCTAACGTGGTGCGAAGTGCTTCGAAGAACATTGGAGAGAAAGCTAGGGAATCGTGTGTTGAACTTGTCATAGATGCATTTAAAGAGATTCATGGAGGTAAGCCGCGTCGCCGTGATAAAAAAATTACCTGCTGAAGACTTTGTCAGAAACCTACACCCAAGCTATCGGAGAACTTGTGTCATCATTGTCCGACTCTCCTGAGCTTCTGAGGACGATGGTCACGTAAGCGGAACACTTCTTTTGCTCAATATATCCGTTGATTTGGACACGATGCAGGTCACATCTTGTCGCGGGTACACCACAAACCATGTTGGGAGCACACATCATACTTGCGGTCTTGACGCCAGACGAAGAAGCCGACGATGTTCAGCCAAACTTATTTCAGAAACTTTCTTTACTCAGGAGCGTTGCGCAGAAGGTCCTGGAAACAATCGGCAATGAAAAGCCAATCATTGCGCGTCCATCCCGCGAGGCACGAGACTTATTAAAGGAGCTTGAGGACGATAGTCTCGACGGCCTTTTCTAGTGTAATGTACCAAATCTGTTCATATGCTATCATGCTATCAGCCTTGCATATTAATCTACACGCTATTGCATCTCAAATGTATGAGTCAATGTTAGCCAATGGCGGATGTAAACAGGACCGGGCTTCTCGTAGGGAGGTTGTAACGATACGATAGAGGTTGTATATGTGAACGAGTTCAGGAGTGGACCGGCGAGGCTCAGCCGAAGATGATCCAATTCTCGCCAGAGTGGGGGACAGGTATTTCTTAAGTGTCAATTTAACATGGCTTTGTCTTTGGGCCTTTTCTTTCATGGTTTCTACTTGCCGCGTATTTGTCGAGCTCGATGATAGTGATGTCTATCCTTCTCCAGCGCTAACCAAGTCAGAGCTAAGCGAGTGACCGTCAGTTGTATCATCTTCTCGAACTGAAGACATTGTCAACCGACAGGCTCTTGAGACCCAAGTCGGAATTTATGACTCAGCTCCAAGTCTTCTCGTGCGACGTAGGAACTTTAGCGCACCTTCCAGATGTGTTCGGCCTCGCTGACTTTTCGAACAAGAATAGCAAGTTGATGGCAAGGCGACGGGTCCCCTACCCCACACGCTAAAGCATGCAAGGGCACCTAGAAGGGGAGGACAAAAGGAGTACGAGTAAAGGCGCATGTCCGAACGGTTTCTGAGCGAGAGGAACCAGAAGAAGGGAATCCGTTTCTCAGTTGCCGGCAATTATGTCTCTTCAGAGCTGTGATCTTGAAAGTTGAAACGAATGGTATGGAAGAATGAAACTCTGAGTGATTTCAGCAGAGAGGGTCAGTTTGCCGATGCGATGGATGCTCAGGTAGCTGTAGGGTTGAGCGAGCTGAGGAAGCATACAAGTTAACGCATCGACGGATCAAAGGAGGACACGAGGGTATTCTAGGACACGGTCAAGGATAGAACATGCTATTGCTTGGTGAATATGGAGAAGCCAGAGAAGCCAGTGCGCCTGCTTCTGCAAGGCATCCGCGACGTGCGGGATCATGACAGTTCGACGTTCGACTTGTCTGAAAGGATTCAAGGCGTTACTTGAGAGCTCTGAGAGCTCTGGGAGCATCCTGTTGGGCTAGTTGCAATATTTCTAAAAGAAATTTTAAATGACACCTGTTCCAGACGTTTTCTTTCGACATTCATCTTACACAATGCAAGGGTCAGCCGTCCGGGGTCGTCGCTCCTACGTACAACGTTCATTTTTCAGCGCTCTTCGACAATACATAATACCACGAATAAGTGCCATGGAACTTACGTATATAATCGACTCGTCACGACATTGGATCCAACTCAAGTTCATCGATGTATCTTGCATGCGAATTTCAATGCTCGGATTGGGTTCCTGTGGTTCCAAACAAGGTCAAGGTCTCAAATCTCATATATGTACATCATATTTTGAGTCCTTGGGATAAAGAAGAGGCTCCCTTCAACTTATCGGAAGTCTCAAGCTGGAGATGCTCCTTCAAGCTTCAAGCTTAGCAATAAGAGAAATCAAAGCGAACGAGAAAGCCCGACGAAAAAGGAATCCAACACATCTTGTTTCAATAGTCCGCATATCCTGAATCTCCGGCGTGTGTGAGGAGTGTAGTGACTAAGTATAGGTAGCAAGTTTCGGATCTCCGAAGAATGAGAGTGATCCGAAACGAGAGTCTACGTGCTGAGATAAGCGTCGGGGGCGGGCAAACTTTTCTCGATCCGCCCCCGAGACGCCAGATAGTCGAAGCGACACTCAAAACGCTCAACAAAATTTTGCGCCCACCCACCACACCCAGAAGCTGGGCCCCATCACGCCCAGAAAACCAGCCTGACGTGGCGATAACGTAGGCCTGGGTTGACCCACCCACCCATCACAGCTCACACGGTCAACCCACAGGTCACGAATCAAAACATCAGGCCAAGGGACCTGCGGTCCCTTACCCCGAAAAAAGCTGCATAATAGAGCAAAGAAAAGGTAGCAACATAGATCAACAATCTATAGTACCAAACACAGAACATAAAAGTAAATAGTGCAATAAGAGCCCTCAAAGCGTTCAAACACATAGAGAACTTGTTACCATTCCAATTGCAAAACATTATCGATTGTCGATTATCTGTTATCTCGTGAACCTTATCTCTCCTATTCCGACATATCCGTACTTACGTAAGAACTCGTATATATGACGAGGCCTGGGGGTTCTCCAAAAACATTAGCTTATCCCAGTTCTATCGAGAACTGCTAACGTCGTGTGACGCGACATCTGCTTACAGCAGCCTCGTGTTACAGTGATAGGACGATCATCGTGCCGCACGCCACTTTGACATCACATCTCATTTTGCCATTTTTGTCGAAATTCATTCCGTTCTATCAAGTCTTACCAGCACTTTCAGTTTAATTTGCTATATTTCACTCTGATCCTTTCCACTGGAGATCTATTGTGGCCGAAGTCTTTGAGTGTCATCGCTAACTATGTCCTACTACAACGACATGCTTTCCAAATTGGGATCTTTACCTTCGTGGTCTTCACAGAAGGAATCCGTAAGCTCATCTATACAAGTTTCTGAGGCTTACTCTCAGATAAAAAATGTGGCAAGATCCTGATGGAGCCATATGTATATATTACCTCGAATCCGGGAAAGGAAATCCGTGGCAAACTCATCGAAGCATTTAATCTTTGGCTCGACGTTCCTTCCTCAAAGCTTGCGGTTATCTCACGCCTGGTGAACATGTTGCATTCAGCAAGTCTATTGTGAGTAATCTTTTCTACTGATGTCGCCTGTGTACAAATACCGTATGTGTGATTGTGCAGAATAGATGACATAGAGGACGACTCGCAACTCCGCAGAGGTCAACCTGGTGAATTACTAGTTACCTGATCGCCTCTTCCCTTACCTTTCTCAGTCGCGCATAAGATCTATGGGGTGCCACAAACTATCAATACTGCGAACTACGTCTTTTTCCTCGCGTATAAAGAACTCATCTCCCTTCGTGACCGAGACTCTTTTCAGCAAGACCAAGAACAGAGGCTTGACACTATTGTGACCGGTGTGTACTCCCATCCTCTCTGCCAAAACTTGAAGCGGATTGCTTTCATGCAGAGGAGCTCCTTTCCTTACATCGCGGGCAAGGTCTCGAGATATTTTGGCGTGACTCCCTTCAATGCCCGACAGAGGAAGAGTATCTTTCCATGGTGAACAATAGTTAGTACTCATACGTCTTGATGATCAACAAGACACGTTTTTACGAAATGACCCTTTACGAATCAGAGACGGGGGGTTTGCTCCGCATTGGTATTAAGCTGATGATGGCGTGCTCCACAAGGAATATTAATGTGTAGGTTGACTGTTGCTCTTATTAAAAGAGGGATCATGCTGAGACTTAGGGTAGGGACTATGTACCCCTTGTCAACCTGATCGGAGTATATTTCCAGATCCGGGATGACTTGATGAATCTGCTTGGCACAGAGGTATGTCCTACATAGGGACTTCACCGCTCTGTCTCTATATTATCTGTTGTCTTCGCGGCACAGCATAAGAAGACTGGGGATCAGGAGGCGGCTGATACTTGTGTCAAGATATCAATGTAACATCTACTTATTCGACTCTAGTACAGGCAGAACAAAGGTTTCGCCGAGGACCTTACTGAAGGCAAATTTTCCTTCCCCGTTGTTCACAGTATTCACGCAGATAAGGCAAATCGTCAAGTACTCAGTACGTTTCATCCCTACCCAATTTCATCGTTCTGCTCATTTCGATTAGATGTCCTCCAGAAACGCCCTGCATCACCAACTTTGAAGAGCCACATTATTGAGTACATGCGTACACACACGAGATCTTTTGAGTATACGTTTGGAGTGCTTGAGACGCTAGAAGCACAAACACGCGAGGAGATCCAGAGGCTAGGTGGAAATGTCAAGTTGGAAGAAATCATGAATCTTCTCAGTGTCTTGCATCTGAAGAACGAGGGGACGTACAGAGAACTACTGTAGATGATTGTATGTTAGTAACTAGCTGTGGTGCGTTATGGTTTCAGGTTAGCAACCCATACTAGTTTATGCTTGACATCTAAGAAATTGGACAACCAATTGAGAGACTGAATATGATGAACATAGCATGGGAGAAGAGATGTGCACAAATGGAAACAATGAGCTTTAGGAAATAAGTACCCAGGTCTCTGGCAAAGAGTGCAATCTTCGTGACCCATCACAGATAAGAAGACAAAAGCAGCTTATCACGATACCTATCGAAATGATCCATCTTCCACAAGGAGATTGAGGATAAGATTGTTCTAAATGTTGCTTCTGAGGTCTCTGACATGGAGCCTCTTCGTTGTGATGATTATCACTGGCTTGGGAATGATGCTGATGATACAGATAGCCCTTTGAGCTGTATTGTTTAGGCAGCAGTGGGTCTCAAAGATGAAGATCAGGGTTTTTATGAGATATGTGTTGAAGTGGGCATGGAGAAAGTATTTCTGAATTTTAGACCTGATTTAGACAGATTCAGACACATTTTCTCAAACCAAAAACTAGTCACAAGTGAGCAACCAGGCTGTTAGAAGTGAATACCTAGATACGACAGAAGTCAATCTATAGTATGCGTAAGTAATTTTGTCTATCGTGTACGTGAATGTGCGCTCACCCTCAGTCTCTATACAACGACTGAGGGTGACTACCGTCCTTGTCCGACATATATAAGCATATATAGTGCATATTTTCCTTCCGACCCTGATCGTGACCCTGGCTCTCTCTGTTGTCGATCATTGCGCACGGTGGACCGATGCGTGAGATCTCAACACAGGCCACTATTTCTGTATTAGGCAACTTTCAAGGCCACCATTATGCGTTACAGCTGCCACCATACAATCGGCTACAGTATTGGAGAAGATCCGTTTGAATCGTGATGTCACAAACTAGAATAAGACGGTTCGAGTTTCTAAGCAAGTACTCTGCCACACCTTACCTATGTCCTATGCATCTCTGGCTGCTGCCGGATCAAGTCGGCAATCTCTTTTCTGGGATCCAAGAAGCTACTTCATGTTACATATATCGCGAATCCCTTGATTTCTCGATTGTGTGGCTTTATGATGGCTGATTAGGTCCTCAACAAGTTCTCTGTTGAGGGGTCTGAATGGTTCTTTCACTAGCGTCTCCATAAATATATTATGAAGAATAAGACCGAGGTACACGATGTATGCCCCGATGCACATGACTGTTCGTGGTATATGTGGAGAAGGTTCAGTAGAAACCTTTGGTCCATTGAAATAAAGACACATACGTTGCTTGATATTTATTGCAGAGAAATCTGACTACGGCTATCGCGATCACAATTATACTGAGCACCGGCGCTATAGGGCCAGCGACAACATCCAGCGATCGCACTGAAGCCCTTACCAGATGGCATGGAGTTTCCTTAAGTAAGGGCTCGTTACATTTCTGACAGAATTTTCGATGACTTCCCACGTTTCGGTGTACCTAGGCTCCGTCCCTTCGCTATCAGGGATTTAACGCGGATTGGTCGGAGAAGTAGCGGTATTTGACTTTCCTCTTCGGCAGCCGGCAGTCCTGCTGATCGTGAGATGCTATCTGGGGGAGAAATTTCATAGGCTTTCATTATTCATATCGGTATTGAAAACACTGCTGACGAGGGACGACTCCGCTCTGAAAATATTAAACACTATCTGCTAGTGATAGTGTCAAAGCTCGGACTCGCTCTGCCGACTCCCAGAGGGCAGAACCTGAAAGATTGAAATCAAGAGGCTTATTCCAACACACTGTGGGAAGAACTCAGGGTTTCATCCACTGTCGATGGGAAAGATGTATAGCATGTTAGCAGGATGAAGATACTCCAGTTATTTTGAGGAGTACTATTTTGGTATCTTCACACAATCACAAATTTGATAAGTACTTCAGTGATCACGTGAACGACGTCATGTGCTCTAGGCCACGTCATTCTGTTTTTGGGCTGAGTCCTCAACCAAGGCATGAAATAGAAAGCCAAGATTGTCAATTATCAAGGGGGTTTCACATGGTCAATTTTTGATATTTGGTTGTTTAGTCTCAGACCGTTAAAATTTTTCTGACATGCCTAATTTGGCAACATAAAATTTTCTATTTTGAGTCAGAATGCAAAGTGACAACAGTCGAGAAGGGACTCAACGATTTAAAGGTATTTCCCCTTCGTTCAAGTTCTATTATCATTTATTATGCAATATATAACCATTGACAAAGGAACACAAAAAGAGGCAGGGTAATTGTTGAGACATCATAAACGCCGACTATGTGTAAGGGGATAGATCGTCGTAAGTGTTTGACCCGCAATTGCAATGAGAACTTTATTTGACTTTGACGCCTCGCCCTTTCCCTCTTTTTGAGAAATGGATCTCCCCTGCCTCAAGTTAGCCAATGGTGATAGTTAGTCCATATTTGCCTAGCAAGGCTCCAGTCCGATCATGCAAGAGCTGACCGGTGACCATGCACTGAATCCTATGAAGAATGTAACCGCGATTTGCGTTGTTTAAAAAGGAGCCATGCGATCTGTAACTGTCCTTCAATCTCTCTCTTGTGTAGAAATAACTACGTTCTATGGCTATCGGATACGAGGACATCTTCTCCAAACTTCCCTCTCTGTCTGTCTGGTCTCCTCAGAAAGAATCCGTAAGCCATCTATCTATCCATACCATATCCGAGTCGCCAGTCCTCGCGGACTCACGAACGTCCATGCAGATTCTGCTGGAGCCCTATGCATACATCTTGTCCATGAAAGGTAAAGAGATTCGCAGCAAGCTCATTGAGGCATTCAACCTCTGGCTCGACGTCCCTGCTTCGAAACTCGAAATTATAAACCGTCTCGTGAACATGTTTCATAACGCGAGCCTTCTGCAAGTCTTTCCCTTGCTACGCGTGCATCTTTTGTATTTATTAAAGCACTTGTTCAGTGTCGACGACATCGAAGACGATTCTCAGCTACGTCGCGGTCAGCCCGGTAAGTGACTCCACTCCGCTTGAACCTGTTAATCATTCGGAATTGCACACGTAGTCGCCCACAAGATCTTCGGAATCCCACAAACAATCAACACAGCCAACTATGTCTTTTTCGTCGCATACAAGGAACTCTTCGCACTTCGCACTTCTGAAGCCGAATGTGACGGCCGGGGACAATATCTCGATACTATTGTTACTGGTACGTATTCCCAATCTCACTGTTTTTTTCTACCTCCTGGAGGTCGCATACCATGAGTTCTACTGTTTCCCTCTTGCTGACAGAGGAGCTCCTGTCCCTCCACCGCGGACAGGGCCTTGAGCTATACTGGCGCGATTCACTCCAATGCCCAACTGAAGAAGAGTATATCTCCATGGTAAACAACAGTAAGTCAATCTCGTACTAATCGCAAGACATCCCTCCTTATTGGCTATCTACCAATGAAGAGACAGGCGGCCTTCTTCGCATTGGGATCAAACTCATGATGGCGTGCTCCATGAAGAACATTGATGTGTATGTTTTCTTCTCCAACGAGCAAACATTTAATGACACATGCGGTTTGATTTTGACAGGGATTATGTGCCACTTGTTAACCTCATCGGGATCTATTTCCAGATCCGAGATGACTTAATGAACTTGTGTGCTACGGAGGTAGGTTCCGACTTAACACCTCTTCTTTTTTTTAATACAGTTTGAGGAACTGATGGTAGAGTTTTTCACAGTACACACAGAGCAAAGGATTCGCTGAAGATCTCACGGAGGGCAAGTTTTCCTTCCCCATTATACATAGCATCCGTGCGGACCCGACGAGCTGCCAAGTCTTGAGTAAGTTTTCCATTGCCCATATCTCTCCTGTGTACATGGCGTCTTCATATCATGCTTGCAGATGTGCTTCGAAAGCGCCCGGAAGCAGACGATGTGAAGAAGCATGTCATCGAGTATATGCGAACCAAGACGAAATCATTCGAATATACAAGAAAAGTGCTGAATAGGATTGAGATGCAGTTGAGGCAAGAGGTACAAAGGCTGGGGGGAAATCACAGATTGACCAGCATCATAAATTGTTTGGTGATCACAGATGCTTGATGTTGAAGTTAATGTTAAACTATTGAGTATGGGCTGTTGACAAGCATAGTGAACCTAAGATCTCAAGAAGCATGGTAGGTACATTGGTTTCATGCTTACCTATGGATGATTATATTAGGATTTTGCTCTCTATCTCATATCCACACATACATCACTATGCTGATGCTGTAAGAGGGCCAGTGGAACCAGACCACAGCGGCCGTTACAGCTTATAAAAGGCGCATATCTGAATCAATTATATGATTCAGATACCTGGCTCTATATATACAGACAAGGATAATTTGAACTGTTGTAAGCTGCAGGCTTACAGATGCCCTGTATTTTACACATGTTTAGTGCTCAGCTTTAACGGATTTGCTGTTGGGGCCAGGTCTGCAGAGTTGTCAAATCTAAGGCCAACTGACCTCATTCATGAATCATCCAATACATATGTCTTGAGACCCTACACGTTATTTCCATCATAGTAAAACATGCATTACTAAACTTGTTTCATATTCAAGTATAGGGGTATATAGTGTTCTTCACACCATGGGGTTCAGGCCATTCTTGACTCTTGAACTCCAGGTATGCATACTATTATAGTTTCCAACTTACATACTGCATAAAGGTGATTCTCAACTCTTGAACTCCAGATTAATGATTAATATACATATATTTATTCTGCTCAATACACTCCATGCAATTCAATATGCTGCGTCAGGTTATGGGCCCCAATGTCAGTGAATCAACTTCTGAGACTTGACAGTTTGCAAAGTTTAATGGTACTAATTACTATGTGTGGGCAGATAATATGAAAGCCGCCCTTCAAGCTAAATCTTTATGGGGGCTCATATCTGGTCGAGAGCATAATCCTCCAGTTCCTCTCTCTGATTATCCTGGATTGATGACCACTACTTGTCCATCTGGAGAATCTACCTCGATTTCTGTTTGGAAGCAAGGTCAAGAACTCTTGGACGTACTGCAGTCTAACAAATACAAGATATGGGAGCAAGCTAATGAAAAGATCAAGCGTTGGTTAAACAGAAACAATGCAGCCATGGGTCTGATCTGCAATGCCATTGAATTCACCCAATGCGAATCCATCATTGCCTACACAACTGCAAAGGATATTTGGGATCATCTTTGTATCAATTACGTTGAACAGCAGAGTGGAGTGAACGTGCATTATTATTATCAACAACTTTATGCAAAGAAATGGGATGGCAATACCTCTATGTCCGAGCACATTGGATTCTACTTGAATATTTGATGTCGATTCATCGAGGCTGACCATTGTGTTGATGATTTCACCATCATAAATGCTGTTGAGAAATGACATCACATAGGCCACACATATCCTGTTACATATATTCTTTTCTTGATTTTATGTTCATTATCACAATTACCATTTATATCATTTTTTGCCGCCGCCGCCACCCACATGTTGCAGCTGTGTTTTTTTCCCTGTTTGCTACAATTTATTCAAACCTCATTTTTCTCTCGCGTTGATACATGCACAAACATGACATACCCTCAATTGTTCTCTTACACTCTGTCAAGACATCTGAGGGTATGTATCTTTAGTTACTTCTACACACTACCCAGTCACTTATTCTGCTCCCTGTAGATATTAATATTATCTTGTATCTACAGGTCAATACAGCTGTTCTCTTACACTCTGTCGAGACATCTGAGGATATTAATATTATCTTGTATTTACAAATGCCATACTCTTATCCCTGCCACGATCTCCTACTTAGGAGGTTGTAAAACAGAATTTGCTCTACCGGGGCAATTCACTTACTCTGGATACCGGATCTGTTGAATTAACCGCTGTCTTTGAACGTGTTTCACTCAAAAACAATTCAACTATCAAACCAGTAGCTCTTGTGTCGCAAGAACACAACAATTCATTCCAGTAGGAGCAAATCAGATAACAAATCCAAGAAGAAAAAACCCAAACATGAACTAAAGCCCAAGGACATATGTCATAATTGTGGCAAAAAAGGGCATTGGAGCCCCAAGTGTCCTAAGCCTAAGAAAACCAAGAACATTGGTAGTGCAAACATAATTGTCAATGAGCTAAAAAATCAGACTTGCAAAATTGGAAAAGTATTGATGGCTTCAAATGATCAAATGCCCTGAGAATTACTTCTTGATAGTGCCACCTCTTGCCACATGATTGCTGATCAATTCTATTTTGTCAAATATCAAGAAGTTGATAACTGTAGGGGACCACCTCTGTTCTTCTCTTATTTCCTCCTTTCCCCTCTCATTTTTGCAGTCTGGACATTAGAGTCACGGGTCACATGGCTTAGTCAGCATCAAGCAATCTCAAAGGTTGGGTCACATGATCACATGATTGAGAATGCTCGCTGCTTACATCATACATCACATGACTCACTGTACAATTTTTGGACTCCTGGCTTTGGGGAACCTTAGACTTGTTCTCTTTGGGATCCCCTTTGCCAGGTGAGTAGACTCTTATCCTATGTACCTTACCTTATTAATATACTTTGGATTCCTCTTTGCCAGCTGTGTGATTAAGCCACAGCCTCCAAAGGTCACCCTTACATAATCTGGATAGTACTGCACTCACTGCTTGGTTTGAAGCTAATGTCAAGTTTCCTAATAACAATACTACTTATCAGAACTTTCCAATAAAATTTGTCTATGAAAAGTCTGAAAGGAAATGGAAAGAGAGAGAAAGGGGAACTGCTATTGGAAGAATGTACTTTGCTTCACCCAGGCAGGGAGAAAGGTTTTACCTTAGAATGCTTTTGACAGTTGTCACCAATGCAACATCATGGGATCATCTCAAGACTGTGAATGGACATATCTATCCCACTTACAAAGAAGCATGCAAGGCTCTTGGTCTGTTGGAGGATGATGCAGAATGGAGGCAATGTCTCAGTGAAGCTGCTCCAATGCAACCAGGATCAGCTCTCAGACAGCTCTTCTG
>JABAJZ010000128.1:0-22915 GCA_018857265.1 Termitomyces sp. T32_za158 | reverse complement strand
GTTATTACTCTAAAAGGCGAGAAAAGAGTGATTTAGCGAACCAATCGTCCGAGAGAGGCAGGAGGCGGTCAATGCACCGCTGATAACAACAATATAAGGGAATAACAGCGATTGGTGAAGCCCATTTTTCGAAAATAGCCTTTAAAGGAGATTTTGGAAGACAATGGCCAAGTTATCCGGTCATGGTATTTTCAACAAGTGTCGCAGCAACGGTGTGCAGGTCTCTTTGTCCTTTTTAAGGTCCATCGCGATGTCATATGGAGAGGCAAGAGTGCGACGACTTTTAGTACATGAACACGTCAAACTCCACAGCGATAAAACATGGGACCATGCGGCGGTGCTTGCGTCTGTGAGGATAGAGGCCAACAATTTTGAAGATTGACTTAGTGGTCATGAAAACTGTCGCAAATTCGGATAGCGATCAATCGAAATATCTAATAGTAATATCACTGATTAATCGATTATGGGCCGTAGTAAGTACTTGATAGATATGATACATGATCGTAAGTGCACTGGGTATATAAATGAGGAGGATTCCATTCGTTACTTAGGGGTTAAAGAACCAGAAGGAGAACCAGATATCTTATTTGACTCAATCACCTCTGCTAGTTGTTGGTTTCGTTTTTGAGCAATGTCCAATTGTCGTTGTATACTTCTGTATTAGTCTTCAGTCATATGAAACTTCAGGTATGACTCAAGGACGTACTTGAGGTTACTCTCCAATTCTGTAACCCTCTCCTTACTACCTTGGCGCTCACGCTTGACTCTCTCCTCTGCTGCTTTTAACCGCATTTCATACTCTTTCACTCGCGCCTCCCACTTAGCATCGGCAGCGGCACTTCGCTGATTCATAGCCGCAACCTTTTCCTCTGTCGCCAAAAGCTGATTTTGAGCATTGTTGAGTCGCCGCTCCGCATTGGTAGCTCGTGTCGACAGCGAACGCACTTCCATTGCGTCTGTTGTTGAACCTGGACGCTTGATGCTGGAGAGCTGCAGCGCCATCTCTGCATTAGTTGTCTGTAAGTATGTCGAAATGAGTTGGACGGCAATGCATATTACAACAAGGTGCACCTTGATAGCTTCAAGCTCTCCCTCTTTCGAGGCGAGTTTTCGACGCCAGGTTGACTTAATCTCGGCAAAAGTTTTGACACTTGCCTCGAATTTGTCAATCTGCTTCCATCGGGAGTCTAGTTGTTTCCGTAAGTCGTTCAACTTGTCCGTAAATCTTCCCTCGGCCTCCTTGCACCTCTTTTCATAATCCAGTTGAATCTGACTAAGAGATTTGAGTCTTGTTATGAGATTGTCATGGAAGACGCTGAAGTTCGTGAAGGGCTTAGTTTCTGCCTGGCTTCCCTTCTTCTACCTCAGCGAGAAATATGATCAAATGAGAGAAGAATTGCAAATAGAGAAATCGCAGACTTACAGGAGTCTTGTCTACACCCAGGATTTTGTCGAGATATTGGTAAATTGTCAATAATAATGTGTTGCGCTCCGTCAGTTGATCACGGTATTGACTTTCGGCGCCCAACAAAGACCTCTGGTCCTTTGATAGTCTTTGCTCCAATTCTGCCACCTTCGATTTGAATACTGTGATTTCTCCCTCTGCTGTACGAAGAGCCCCGTGTACATCGTCGAGCTTCTCGGAGATATTCAAACGGGCTTGAGTCTGTGCAGCGAGCTGGCTCTTCAGATCTCGATTTTGAGCATGAAGATCGTCCAGGGCACCATCTCTATCACGGCTTTTAGCATCCTTGTCATCCAACTCCTTTCGTGCTCGAGATAATTCGGCCTCAACCCGCTCCAAATCACGTTTTAACCGATCTGTTTCCAACTGCAATGAGAACCGTGCCGTGGTATGTGTCTCGCCAAGCCTCTTTGATTCAGCTTCCAGGGTCTGCAATGCGGTCTGCACGGCCTGTAGGTCAGACTCTCGTTGACTAAGTAATGACTGGACACGGGCTAAATCGTTTGAGGCGTTCTGAAGAGCTAATTCTTTGGCTTCCAAAGTTCGTCTTTCTTTACGAATCGCATCATCGTGTTCTTTGTCGGCAGCTTCTAGATCTGCCTCAAGACGTTCACGCGCTGAGCGTTCTCGTCGGGTTTCTTCTACCAAATCCTCGATATGTCGTGCCAGCTCTTCTTGTCTCGAGCGGTGGGCATGAATCTCAGCATTGCAGGCTTCATACATTTCCGTCGTTTGACGGAGTTCAGCCTTAACGGAGGCAACTTTCTGTTGTGCGCCGAAGAACCACGAGTCAGTACCTGTACCAGCGGAAGAAGACAATTCAGCAGTTACCTCTTTCAAAGCTGTCACAAGTGCCTCGAGACGCTCTAGTTCAATTGCGTCATCTTCTCGGAGACGTTCCGTGTCCTCTTTGAACCTTTCGGTTTCATCGTCGATCTGGTCTAATTGACTGGTAAGTTTTTCGACCGCGTTATTTAGGGCCTCGATCTCTGCATCCTTTTGGTCACTTTCCTCTTCTAGTTGAGCAAGAGCCGCTTCAAACTTGTTGCGAAGGTCTGCTAATAGCGTTTCGTGCTCGGAAACCGTCAAACGAAGGTCTTTGCATTCCGATTCTCGTTCAGAAAGAACCTGTGGTCTAGGCATGGAGCATGCAATTCAAATTCATGAAAATGGACGTACGTCACGCAATTCCTCAACCTGGTTCCGTGCCTCTTCAACCTCTCCCCTCCATTCGTTATCTACGACCTCAATGATACGTTGATGCTCCGCCACAAGTTCCTCGATTTCGCGCTTTTTGAAATCGACGTCGTCCTCTCTTTGTTGTAGCTCTATCATGACCGCCGCTAATCTGTCACGAAGGGAATTAAGATCTTCTTCCACAGCTACCCTTTCTTCTCGTTCCTCCAAGATTTGAGCCCTGCTCTCGCTTCGTTCGACAGATTCCGCTTCCCGCTTTCGTTGGATGTCCTCGATTTCCAACTGAAGAGCGTTGATCTCGTCCTGTAGATCCTCCTTTTCGTCCTCCCGCTGGGCGATGATCTCGACATGCTCATCCAACCGCACACGAAGCTCCTCATTCTCAGCTACCAACTCTTCAACCCTTCGCTTGAGCCTCTCCCTCCTTCCCTCGCCGTTCGAACTCTCAGCCAGTGAAGCATCTCCTCTCCTTTCGATGATCTCCTTTAATCGCTCAATTTCTTCCAGATTTTCCTCGATGATTGCCTTCGCGCCGTCGTTTCGTTCTTGCAATTCGGTATTTCGCGCCTCTAGCTCTCGGAATACCTCATCATCATCAACTTGTCCACTGCACCGTCTTCTCAGCTCCTTCAACTCACGATCCTTTTCTTCAAGCTTTTCTTCCAGCTCCCGTTCCCGATTCTTGGACCCTCCTAATCGTTGAAGACGATCAAGTTCGCGTTCAAGTTCGATGACCAACTTCTTCAGTTTCTTCATCTCCATACCGCGTTGTTGGACCTCAATCTTGAGGTTGATGTTCTGCTTCAGAACGGCATCCATCTGATCAGGAGCCAGTTTAGCTAGTTGGTCTTCCAAGAAGTGAACGCGTAGTTTAATACTAAAGTTCTCCTTTTTGAGATTGTCGATGTGCTACACGTTACCGAATGGTATAGTCAGAGCAGTCTGTATGACAGATAGTAATAACGATTGCATACTTTCTCTTGGTCGCGCAAAGTGAGCGGCGCTTTGGTTCCAGCTACGCTGGCGCGCGTTGTGCGCCTGGGACGCGAGGCAATAGGAGTTTCTGGCGCATCGCTCCAAGACTTGCCTTCAGTACCAAGAGCAGCGAGTATATCACTACCAAGGGATATGTCTGGCTGGCTGCTGAATGCCAGGGACGAAGACATGGTCGTGTTGATCAAATTCAGTTCAGGGTTTCAATCATTATTTGGCACGTGATGCATTTAAATCTTGACCGAACAAGTTCTTACTCTGGCCAGGGCAGAATTTCATGCTGAAAACTCATGATCAACTCGAGCGCTGCACTGCTCGGGAAATAATAATACAATTAGAGTCATGTACCTCCACCTCTATATCTCCTGCTCATATGCATCTTCCCATCCACCCTCAGCACCATAGTCGCTACCTTCGTCACCATCAGCGTCTGCGTCCGCGTCAGCATCAACATTCTCGGCAAGCTCAGCGCCAGGTATTTTCTTTGCTTGCGTAGAAGGTGCAGGCGTAACTGCTACGGAGCCAGGTTCCTCCTCGATGATGACCATGCCTGTCCCATCCTCATTCTTGTCGTCATCGAAGGTGTACAAATCAGCGTCATCCTTTATCTCACTCAAGCTCATCTTTGCCTCAACAGGCGATCCTCCGCCGTCTACAAACAGGTCCTTGAGGGCATCATAATTGATGCGTTTGCTGTATTTTGAATTCTTCTTCAGTAGGTTCCGAACCGACTCTGCCGCAGTGTTACCATGAGGCGTCGTTGCATCGCGCGGTTTGTTATTCGTTTTCCGACGCTGTTGGCATAAAAAACAGTAAGAACATTCGAACACAAAGTTTGAATTTCAACAAAGAAAAAATCATGCTCTGAATAAAAAGTTTTGCCAGAAGCGGGACACGAACCTTCCTGCTCTTGGTAGTCGACCCTGACTCTTGTTGCTCGCCTTTCGCTAAAAAGAACCCATTAGCAAAGTGAACGCGATCAAGCGCTGAGATGCCTTCCACATGATGGAATACGAAACAAATGACCTGTCATTACATGAGAGCAATACACACCTGCAATTGCTTCAAGATAGTCTTTGTTCAGCTCTACCCAGACGCGCTCTTTGATCTTTACTTCGGCCTCTGAAAGAAGAAATCGATCCAACTCTTCCTCGTCTAACCCAAGTAATTCATCATCAACAGTTATTGAAGCAAGCCGTCGTTCTTCGGCCTCGTCAAGGGCGCCACTGAGCATTGCACCCTGAGTGTTGCTGAGAAATGTAGTAACTTCCTCTGTAAGCACGGTCGAAGCAGTGTCGTCTACCTCTGAAATCGGAGGTGCGACTAGTGTTGAAGAGGACGAGGGTAAAAGCGATAATTGAGGTGGTGATTGCGGGTTTGGCGGATCTTGCGATCCTGGATGAAGCGGGATTTGTTCAGTATTGAGAAGCGCAGGGTCAATAATATAAGTGGAATCGTCCATATCGTGGTCAGGCATAAAAAGAGGAACAGGGTGCATCGTGCCTTGGAGTATCCCTTGGTTCAGGAGGGTAGGATCGATTGGAGGGGGTTTAGTGGGAGCTGGTTGGGTTTCGATATCTTGCGTCTCGTTCTCCACATCGGAACCTTCCTCTCTCTTCCGCTTCTTCTTTTTCAAGCCCTTCCTTGTGCTTTTCGCCTTTCCAATTCGCTCCTCTACCTCGATGTCATTCCCATTAGCGGCTTCCTCCATAGCCGCTCTTTCCGCCTCTTCCCTCTCCTTTCCTTTAGTAAAAGCCGGAGGATCCATCTCTTCCTCTAGCCACACATTCCTGAAATCGGCCAGCGTTAAACTTCCACTGGGGGTATTCTTGAACTCGTCAAGGCGTTTCTTTAGGGTCGTATCGGCAATCTTCACAACCTGCACAATCTCCTCGACCGACCTTCGAAAGTTATTCATCCTAGCCGCGAGAAGCAACGCGGCCCCACATATACCGGCTGGGCGACGACCACGCGTCATCCAATCACGGTCAAAACGTTGTACAAGTCGTACAGCATCAGTTGCTACCTTATGAGTCTCGTCACCAAATTCTAGTAGAGCAGCGAAGCGGGAAATATAGTGGGAGGGATCGACAAGGGGTAATCGAAGGTTTAAAGTTTGTACAAGCTGAAGGTATGTGTGGCCGAGTTCGAAGACGTTGACCTGAGGTTTAAATAAGGGTCGGAGACAATTGAATAGACAGCGATAGAAACTCACCTGAAGAAGATCCGAAAAATCAATCAGCATATAATTTCTCGTTTCCTTCTGGCGACATGCAACGTAGAGACAGACTGCGACGACGTTGAGACTTTTCCGTCCCTTGGTGAATTTGTGCTCGACTGCAAGGGTATACATTCGGGTGGCAGCCAGACAGACAAAATCAGAAAGACGGAGGACATTCGCGATACTTTGAATCTTTTTTGTGGCTATATACAACGATTAGACTTCACTGTTTTGATCTGCTCCGGTAGGACTGACCGTTTGCAATCGTCTGCTCCCTTGATTCACTGTTACCTCGGTTCCCATACGGACCAGACATTCTCGCGTGTGCTGAAAGGCATACGATTGTACCGTTACAATGATGAGAATACCTTGACAGTTACTCACTTGCCCCTTGACCCACAAAAGAGCCTTGTACCATAGCTGCGCCATTTGACAACTCCCCGAACGCAACCTCACTCACAATCAAACTCTCCTCGACGACAGTTCCGCATGCGACACAGAAACCGTTACCCGCAGCAGTATCATATTCGATGACTGTCCCCCCACAATCGTTACACACCGGCTGGAAGGAGATTAGATAACAAGAAACGGACGTGCACAGATGACGATACCATTAATCAGAAAAAATGAATACTGCGCCAGACAATATATAAAGGGTATGTATACACAAAGGAATGGATAAAGATAGAAAAAATACGAGGCAAAGATGAGGTGTTGAGACAGAAACGCGAGTCACGGGTGTGACGAGTGTTAGCGATCACGCGTCCTTGACAAGTTTTCTCGTCATGCGACGATGGGCTACATTTGCGCGCATTCTCGCTCCAACTAGATCACGCCACTACAGTTCCCCTCCTCCCGCCAAGTCCACTTCAGATCCGTTTTCCCTCCTTGCTCCCCAGCTTGCTGAGCTTCGCCATTCGCTTCTCTCTCTCCTCGACTCTGGTCATCCACGACTCAGCGAAATAACGCGTTATTATTTCCTTCATCCTTCAAAACAAATCCGACCTATAATTGTCCTTTTGTTTTCTCGTGCTACGAATGGTCTTGGTAGACACTGGGAACACAAACTCTGGGCAGCTCAAACCCACGGCGCGGGAGGCCATGCAGATGAGCTTGACTGGCCGCTTACGCGACCTGACATCCTAAATGACTGGAACCCAAGTAAACCCACCTGCACCTCTCCCTTTAACTCCTCTCCCTTTACAATCCGGCCTCGAGCCCCACACCGTCCCTCGCCCCCTCACCGTCATCCACATCCATCGACACATGAACCCAAGCTATATGATGCGGAATATATTCTACCTACCCAAAAGAGGCTTGCGCAAATTGTAGAGATGATGCACACGGCATCTCTTCTGCATGATGATGTCATTGACGAGTCTGCCTTGCGACGTGGCCAGCCTAGTGCACCTGCCGCGTTCGGCAACAAATTCTCAATACTGGGAGGAAACTTTGTGCTAGGTCGAGCGTCCGCAGCCCTTTCACGTCTGGGAGATCCTGAGGTAACGGATTTGATTGCCAGCATTCTCTCCAACTTGGTAGAGGGTGAGATCTTGCAGACCAAGGCTGTTGAGACGGACGGCCCAACGGAGCCGGCCGAATTGCCAGGAGAACCCTTGACAAAAATACAGGATGCGTGGAATATCTACCTTCAAAAGACATACTTGAAGACCGCAAGCCTAATGGCGAAGGGTGCACGTGCGGCGGTTATACTCGGCGGATGCAAAGAAGGTGACATTTGGCGGGAGATCGCTTACGCCTACGGACGGAATCTTGGCATCGCTTTCCAAGTAAATTACTGTCTGTACAAAGAGTGCACTGAGTCTAACCCAGAACACATCAGCTTGTAGATGACATTCTGGACTACGACTCAGCTGCCGCAACACTTGGTAAACCAGGAGGTGCAGATCTGCAGCTGGGGTTGACCACAGGTCCAGCACTCTATGCTTGGGAGGAGCATCCTGATATGGGTACACTGATTAGCCGCAAATTTCAAGGTCCAGGAGATATTGAGAAGGTATTTGCGTTACTTTTTGTGCTCGTAGAACGATCCCTTGAAACCCTTGACGAGCCAGGCTCGCAATTTTGTGGCTCATTCTTCAGCGCTTCAGCGAACACGAGAACTAGCGCAGAAGTATGCAGACAAGGCGAAAGAAGTGCTGGAGCAGCTGCCAGAGAGCGACGCAAAGAATGCTTTAGAGGCTCTTGCGGATCGCGTGATCCAGAGAAGATCATGATTGTGTACAGTGTAAGTAGGGGAAACAAGGATAATAGACATATACAAAGTCCAATTGAGCCCTCACGTCATGGCACCTTACAGGATGATGCTCGGTGCGTTGGCATTGTCCGCATGAAGTCAAGAAAGAGACTGGATCTTGAACAAGCTTGGGTGACTGATGCTTATCATGGACGTTGTTGCCGTACAGCTATCTCCAAGGGGTTATAATTAGTGACCGATGTGACATCTTTTCACGCCAACTTATGTATTTTCGATAACCTCTTCGTTTTTTCAAAAAAGATGGCCAAAAAGCTTCCTGTCGCGGACTCTAGTTATTCGCATATTGCCAACAAGAAACTTCGTACAGAGCTAAATCGACATGCAACTCGGACGAGCCGCGCCAAGGCCCTTCAGGACGATGCAGAGATGTTGTTAACGAATGAGGCGGGAAAGATTGAAGTTGAAGGAGAAATGGAGCGGACGTGGAGAGTAGGGCAAGATGAGATTGTGCAAGGGGCAGGGCAGGAGGCGGCGAAGGGTCGGAGAGAGTGGAAACTTGATGGTGGGCCATATCGGTCGAGATACACAAGAAATGGCCGGTGCGCAACTAACTGTTTTTCCCTCAATCATTTCCCAACCTCTATAAAGACATCTTGCAATTGCCGGACGGACTGGACATGTTGCAACTTTTGACTGGATGACAGGAACATTACACTCTGAGCTCCAACTCCAGGAAACATGTCGAGACATCACGTACGTCTTTCCTACCAGCTTTTGTAATCACCAAGTCGACGTTCTCAGCTCAGTTTCCTGCATGACCAATCTCATTATGCCGTGGCACAGAAGAAATATGTTTTCATCTACGACCGAGATGGTGTTGAACTTCACTGTCTAAAGTCCCATATAGAACCTACTCGGCTCGAATTTCTGCCTTACCATTGGTTACTCGCGAGCGTCGTAGGCCTCTTCCTAATATGCTATACACAGGTTCTGATTTCTAGCCTCAAAGAGTAACTCGGGTTTTCTCAAATATCAAGATACCTCTACTGGTCAGCTCCTCGTTCAACATCGGACGAAGCTTGGCGCATGTATTTCCATGACACAAAATGTGCATAATGCCGTGATTCATCTTGGGCATCAAAATGGTTGTGTAACCCTCTGGACACCGAATCTTCCACATCCTGCTGTGCAGCTTCTGGCGCACATGGGGCCTGTACTCAGTGTCAGCGTTGATCCCAGCCAGGGTGGAAGATACATGGCGACGGCAGGCCGAGACGGGACAGTAAAGGTCTGGGACTGCAGGAATTGGAAAGGTGCTGTGAGAGATTGGACTCTACGGAGTGGGAGTGACGTTGAGTTGGAGTGGAGCGCGAAGGGGGCTCTGGCTGTGGCCAGCGGAGGTTGCGTCAACGTGAGTGTTACCTGTAGTCCAAATCCCCGTGTAGCTAATGCACTCTGAAGATCTACACTCGACCCTCGATACAAACGCCGATGCACACAAATACCTCACCTCCGCTTTATTTGACGCACCCGATTCCGAACCGACCACTAACTTCGGTACGCTTCGCCCCATTCCAGGATATTCTTACTGTGGGTCATGCCGCGGGACTCTCAAGCATCATAGTCCCTGGTGCTGGAGAGCCCAACTTTGACAGCTCTGAAGCCGATCCCTTTGAAAATAAGAGGGCTCGACGGGAGAAGGAGGTCAAGGCACTTCTTGACAAGGTCTGTCCCATTTGATCAAGTTGAATTTCTATTTACCTTGAAACACCATTATAGATTCAACCAGACTTGATCACCCTCGATCCCGAGTTCGTGGGCTCATTGGCCCCTCCATCGAAACTTACAACGACTGTTGATGGAAAACCCGCAGACATACCTTTTGCGCGAATGACGCGTCTTGACAGGCTGAAAGTGTCTGGTAAGGCAGACGAGACGGAGGAGAACAGTGAAGATGAAGTGGATGAAGATGGGAAGAAAATCTCAAGAGAAGAAAGAGAACGACGAAGGCAGCGTGGAAAGGGCAAAAGCCTTAAGCGGTTCGTATATAGCCTCATCTTCCTCATTATGCTCACCCGTTACAGATATCTTCGAAAACAACGCAAAAACGTCATCGATCCTGCTGCGGTACGTATTCATTCATTAGGTGTTACGTATCTCTGACTTTTATATATTCACAGGTGGCAATTCGGAAAAAGTTGGAGAAACAGCGGGAAGAGAAGATAAGAGCACGCATGGAGGCGAAGAGTGCTGGTGAGGAGCCACGTAAAGCATCTGCTCTAGATAGATTCAAACGTGTAGCGTCTTGAGAATATTGTAGTTACGGCAATGCTGTCCATTCCAGTGCCATTGCCATTTCGGGGGATGTGCGATCAGGATGTGTGTGTAATAATTTACAGCACCGTGACTGTCACAAAGCTGTGTACATTTCGCGTACCATCATGATTGACGCCAACGTATCTCCATCCAACCCGCGCGATGCTCAACCAACGATCGGGCTCATCGGCATGGGCGCTATGGGCAGAATGTATGCAAATCTCCTCTCCGAGGCAGGATGGTTAAAGTGAGCCCTGTTCATCTGACCTTTCGTGAGATTTCTCATCTTGTAGAATCAATGTTTGCGACATACCTTCTAAGCACGCAGATCTCGTACGCGAATATGCTAATAAGCCGAATATCACGCCTGTTCCAGACGGTTATGCTGTCTCTCGATCATCAGACTTTATCATGTATTCAGTCGAGGCGAAGAACATTGATGAGGTGGTGCGACAGTATGGGCCATGTACGTCCCAGCATTGATTTTGAAGAACCTTGGACCGATGGTACGTCAAGCAACAAAGGTGGGAGCCGTCGTAGCCGGTCAAACATCCGTCAAAGCACCGGAGCGGGATGCCTTTGAAAGATACCTCCCGGCAGATGTTCACATTGTGTCATGCCATTCTTTGCATGGACCAAACGTCAACCCCGTTGGACAGCCGCTTGTAAGTATCAGAAAGGACAGAGTAAAGCTCCAACTACATGTGATATATCTCAACTAGGTTCTTATCAAACATAGAGCTCCTCCAGAAGCCCTCGCTTTGGTAGAAAACATCTTTAAATGCTTTCGCTCACGTTATGTCTACCTTTCTTACGAAGAACACGATCGTGTCACCGCCAATACTCAAGCTGTTACACACGCTGCTTTCTTGAGGTGATTGATGCCTCCATTTCTCCAAGCTCTGCCTCTCATTTATCCTCTTCGCAAGTATGGGAACAGCCTGGGCTTCTGCTTCATCTTACCCTTGGGAGCAAGGACTCTATGTAGGAGGTATCGAAACTGCCAAAGTCAACCTTGTTCTCCGAATTTATTCCAATCTATGGCATGTCTATGCTGGTCTCGCCATCCTTAATCCCAGCGCGCGTATACAGATTGATCAGTATGCCAAAAGCGCGACCGAACTTTTCAAGCTCATGCTGTCAGGCGGCAGTGGTGCGGTCGACGAGGAGGCCAAACTCCGCAAACGCATTGAATGGAGCCGTGAAGTCGTCTTTGGTCGTCGAAGCAAAGGCAAGAGTAAGGAACGGAGACCAATATTATTGTCCCAAGAAGTCTTGGATCGCTTTAGCCTTGGTAAGATGCCAGACTCGCTCCCGCCTTCGCCTTCGGAAGCATTGTTTGGTCTTGCGCCGCCATCAAAGTACCGTCCCAACTCTCATCTCTCCCTACTCGCTATGGTAGACTGTTGGGCACATCTTGGTATCAATCCATACGAACACCTTGCATTAGCGGCAACACCGATATTCAGACTTTTCCTTGGTGTTGCGGAACACCTTTTCCTATCGCCATCCCTGCTTAGCAGTGCCATCCAGTCTAGCTTGTTCGACAACTGGCATCGCTCAGATGATCTCGAGTTTGTGGTTGCTGCAAGGGGCTGGAGTCAATGCGTCAGTTTTGGCAATTTCGATCTCTATCAAAAGAGGTTCGAAGAAACGAGGTTGTTCTTTGAAGGGCGCTTTGAAGAGGCAAACAAGCTGGGTTCAGAAATGATCAAGGCAATCATGGAAACAGAAGTGCTCCGGGAGGAAGAGGAAACGGAGGAGTGAATGAACTAGATCTGGTTACTCGATCCAATTTTTCATGATGAAATCAAATTGTGGTCAAAAGTTTGGCCGAAGGAAGCTTGTCACACAGAAATGAAAAATTCTCAATCCACTAAGTAGTACTGCAGATTCGTTGTGCAATATACATTTCAGAACAATAAACGATAACACTAAAAAGCCTTAAAGCTAAAAACCATCTCTGCTTACTCAAAGCTCAAGTCCAAAATACTCCATAGTATCACGTGGTTTAGGCACGTGTTGTTTGGCACCAGTTGTAAAGCTTCAATCTGATCAGCCGCGATTTACAAGCCACGCGTCGTCTCTATGTCTGAACGATCCCGACGCGAGAAAACTAGACTAGACAAGCTTGCAGAGTACAAAAGAGCGCGTGAGGGTGGAAAACGCACGTTCAAGGTGAGCATTTCTCTGTTCTGTGACGCGTCTTCGCGATGTATGACCAACATTGACTAGGAAGAGGACGTAGAACTTTATGATGAGGTTACGGAGGAGCAATATAGAAGTATTGTGAGAGGAAGGCTGCAGCAAGACGATTTTGTTGTCGATGACGGGGTAGCAGGCTATACGGACAATGGCATGGATGATTGGACAGGCGGACGCGACGAGTATGATTCGGACGAAGAAGCTCCAAAAAAGATGAAGCGTGCGTGTTTTTCTCTCGTTAAACTCCAGAAATATGCCAAATATGAGATCCAGCAAAGAAGAAAGCCAAGACAGACGCCGAGAAGAGTAGGCCAAGGCAGAGAGAGCCTTCAGCTGCTGCTGCCCCATCTATCAGTGCGTATCGACCAAAGGTGTCTGAAGCTGAAGAGGACGAATTTATGAACTCCCTGCTGGGCGGCATGGACTCTGTCGCAACGTCGGCTTCTGCCATCGCGAGCAAGGTTTCTCGCAAACGTAAACAATCACCTCAATACGGCGTTCCCAATTCATCTTCGCCGTTTCGGCCTGAATTGCGCAGAAAATCTTCATTCGAAGATATGTCGTCTGATGGATATCTTGACGATGGTATTTCAGAACCTCCAAGCGACGGTTACTACATGAGCCCGAAAAAGAAATTCCGGACGACCAATGGCGAAACCACGCCAACTATAGAGAGGCTTGCCTCGCTTGAAGTTGCCAGTGATTGGGATCCTGTATCAGACACCTCGCTCGAAGACATTGATATGGATGCTTTTATGGGCATCGATGACGAAGATTTGGGTGTTGGAACGTCGATAAAGGCTGAACCAAAGGAGATCAAGCTTACCGGGAGGTCACTACCTGCTGCAGATATTGATGCGAAGCCGTCTTGGCTTTCTGTCTACGACTCACTCACAGTCAATTCAGAAGCTGACACATTTGGACCCCTCGCATCTACAACTACACCATCATCTAGCACAAAAATCTCCGCCCTTGAAACGGACGGTTCATTACGGTTTTTCTGGCTTGACTACCTTGAGCACGAAGGAAAACTGTACTTTGTGGGAAAAATCAAGGATAAGACTTCAGGGGCATGGGTCTCATGTTGCGTTACGGTCGAAGGTGTTCAAAGGAACCTTTTCGTATTGCCACGTGAAAGAAGGGTCGAAGGAGATGAAGACGGTAACATGCATGAAACAGATATTATGCCAAGTACTCAAGATGTGCACGCTGATTTCGAGATGATACGGAAGCAGATTGGGGTCAAGTCCTGGAAAGGCAAGTTTGTTAAGCGCAAGTATGCTTTCGGTGAGAAGGAAGTGCCACGAGGGGAAAGCCAGTGGTTGAAAGTCGTCTACGGATTTGATGGTAAGCGGTCTATGTTAATTCAATATCACAATGCTGACTATCACGAAGACCCTCAAATACCATCAAATGCTTGCAGTCCAAATATTGCACAGATACTTGGAGCCAATACCAGTGCCTTTGAACTACTCGTCTTGAAGCGAAAGATCATGGGTCCTTGCTGGTTGGAAATAAAAAACCCACATATTGATAACAAAGGTGTCAGTAAATTACCAAAATTCGATTTTTCCCTATACCCAGAACATTTTCCTAGGTCTCTTGGTGTAAATTGGAAGCCACCGTATCTGATCCCAAAGACATTAATCCTTTCTTGGAAACGGATCCTGATGCTCCAAGAGAAATGCCTCCCTTAACGGTTCTCAGCTTAAGCGTACGAACCATTGTAAACCACCAGGAGAACAAGCGCGAAATTGTCTGTACGACAGCTCGTATTTGGCATCACAGTTCGTTTGCCTTTCTGTTGTTTTACTATAGCTAGTTTACTAAGGCTTAACAGTAAATATTGACGATGCCACGCCTCCAGAACAACTTCCATGCACAGTCCACACCTTTGTTCGTCCTCTGGATCGGTTTCCACTGAACTTTGAAACACAGGCAAGAGCGAACAGCAAAGGCTTCATATCACCAATCAAGAACGAGCGTATGCTGCTTAGCAGTTTACTCAGTAAAGATATAACTGTTTACCTGTTTCGATCTTGGGCTGACACCATGATTAGTGACCCTTCATAAAGCTGACCCTGATGTCATCATAGGACACGAGTTCCTTGGTGTTTCCCTTGATGTCCTACTCCATCGAATGCGGGATCTGAAGGTAGATCATTGGTCGCGCATAGGGCGCTTTCGACGCTCGCGATGGCCCAACATTGGTAAGCAGGGGTCAAACTTGAAATTCTTAAGTGGGCGCATGTTGTGCGATCTTGCCAGTGACGGTGCCAAGGTACATTCTGTCGTTATCTATCTGTGTTGTCACTGACGAGCGGATTAAGAGTATGATCTCTTCAACGACATGGTCGATGACTGAGATGTGTAAAACTCACCTTCGGAGCGACAGGCAAGACATAGACCCCGACGATACAGCAAGTTATTTTGATGGAAGCTTAAGCACTTCGGGCCGCCTCCTTACGTTTGTGCGTCACTGCGAGCTCGACGCTCATTATCAGATGGCTATTGCGTCGAAAGTGCAGATTTTGCCTTTGACAAGACAATTAACTAACCTAGCCGGCAATTCCTGGTGAGTTTGGCTCGCAGCATTCCTCATCTATCTTTATGAAGATGATTACAGGAATAAGACCCTCAACGGAGGTCGTGCAGAACGCAACGAGTACATTCTACTGCATGAATTCCATAGACTCAAGTACATTTGTCCTGACAAGACATGGGGCAAGAAAGCCACCGCCGGTCTGAAACGGGAGCTACAGGATGATGACACCGAAGGTACGAAGACCAACGGAAAGCGTGACAAATATAAAGGCGGTCTCGTCTTTGAGCCTAAGAGAGGTCTATGGGACCGCTTCGTCTTGGTGATGGACTTTAATTCGCTGTACCCGAGTATCATCCAGGAGTACAATATCGACTTCACGACGGTAGAGAGTGTCACTGATGATGAGGTTATTTCCTTTTGGTTTGAGAGTCTTCGTTGTGCTCACAATTGTTTTGAATCGTTTTTAGAACGGTGAAGAAAAAATCCCAGAACCACCATCATCAGATGTGCCTCAAGGAGTCCTGCCGCGACTTATTGCAACTCTTGTAAATCGACGTCGTCAGGTTAAGTCCTTGATGAAGGACAGGACAGCTAGTCCCGCGCAGCTTCTTCAAGTGCGCCCTATTTGTCTGAAAGTGCTCACGTTATTCTGATTTTGTCATAGTGGGATATAAAGCAGCAAGCGCTGAAACTCACCGCAAACAGTATGTATGGTTGTCTTGGCTTCGAATATTCACGATTCTATGCTCGACCGCTTGCCGCTCTCACCACCTTCAAGGGTCGCGAGATCCTGACGCATACAAGGGAGCTGGCCGAGAGTATGGAGTTGGATGTGAGACGGTTACGTGTTCGCTGGGTGCAATCAAGCATTAATCTTTTTTAGGTTGTGTACGGAGACACAGACTCGGTCTTCGTGAACTCAAATGTAACCGAACTTTCGGAAGCCCTTCGCATCTCGGCCGAGTTCAAAAAAGCCGTCAATGAACGCTATAAGCTCCTTGAGATTGATCTTGATGGAGTCTTCCAGCGTCTTCTACTACTCCAGAAAAAGAAGTATGCAGCCATCAAAGTGGAAGACGGATCAAGAACATCTACAGAGGTTAAGGGTCTTGATATGAAGCGTAGAGAGTATTCTGCTTTGTCCAAGAATGTTTCACAGTAAGTTTCTCCTTCTCATGTCCTTCTCAATGGGTATGTTGATGTAGTTCAGATATGTCTTGAATCAGATCTTGTCAGGAGAAGCCACTGAAGACGTCATTGAGAATATACACGAATACCTGCAAACCGTCAGTGGCAATGTCCGGGAGGGTAAAATTAAGATTGACGACTTCATCATCTTCAAAGTGGGCGTGTTACGCTCTTGATACATTTTTTTACAACTGAATCATGTCAACAGCGTCTTGGCAAAGCGCCAGAAGATTACCCCGATGCAAAAAGCCAACCCCATGTACAGGTTGCCTTGCGTATGAAGGCGAAAGGTGGAACCTCACGTGCTGGAGATGTCATCCCATACGTTTTTTGCCTTGAAGAAGGCAAGGAAATGGCGAAAACTGGACAAGCTGAGCGTGCAAAACACCCTGATGAGGTTCGGAGGGCTGGTTCAGAGCTTAAGATCGGTCAGTCTGCTGGGTCCTTGCTAGAACAAGGTTGTCTAATCGATTCTGCTCCAGATTTCGAGTATTACCTAACCCACCAAGTGCTTCCACCAATTGAACGTTTGTGTGAGCCCATCGAAGGTACAGACCGAGCGCGATTGGCAGAGTGTCTTGGTAAGACACGTTTGTGAGCGCTCTACGGTTGACTGACAGTTCACTGTAGGACTGGACCCTGCTAAATACCGTACCTCCATAGGTGGAAGTGATGATCGAGCATTCTCCTCTCTTGATTCCCAGATGTCGGACGCTGAACGCTTCAAGGATTGTCAAGCTTTCATTGTACGATGCCGACACTGTGAGGGTGAACTCCCTTTTGCACCAATCCACGACAGAAATGTAGACAGTCTTCTTACCCGTCGACTATACTCACTAACTGCACGGCTCAGGCATCAATCATCCATGATGCCGGTCCATCGTGCCCCGCATGCCAAAAGAGTATAAGTTTAGGAAGCCTTACGATGCAGCTTGAGACTCAAATTCGTGGGCTTATTTCTCGATATTATGAAGGCTGGACAGAATGCAATGACCGTACCTGTGGCTACCGTACACGCATGATGGGTGTCTATGGTCGCAGATGTTTACGTCCCGGATGTCAAGGAACTGTTGCTTTCGAAGTAAGCTTTGATTACTGCAATTGTTCTGGAAAATTGAATCCCTTTAAGTACTCCGATACTCAGTTGTATAACCAACTGCGTTATTTTTCATCACTTTTTGACGGCGATGCCGCCATTAAGGCCTCAAAGGGCAGTTCTCTGAAAGAACAAGGTTTGTCTTGAATCTCATTGGCTGTTGTTTGATGCCGTTAATGTGGATACTTTAGAGGCCCTCAAAGAGTTGGTTCGAACAAATGCTGGACACCTCCAGCCATTGATGGACTGTGTTGAACGATACCTTGATCAATGTGGTCGCCGATGGGTAGATCTTAGTGGAATTTTTTCTCTTGTGAAACTCTAGTTTTCTTTTGCTTTGTATTAATCCACTTATAATGTAGTTATCGCTTTTTTAACTGGAGGATACGAAGAATTCCAGGGTTACGAGGAGGGTCCCGAGGTTCTTTTGAGTAATGGATAGGCGAGAAACGTTTAGGCAACGCGTTTGAGATTTATGCCACACATGAAGTCCGTTGAGCCAGCCTATGATACAGCAAGTACAGGTGCCAATTTGTCTCGGCAACGAAGGCGGAAGCGGACATCAAAATTCGAGAGGCTGGCATATGAAGATATTCTGAAATGACTTTTTTGTCACAAAATTGGATTGAACATGAGGTACCGGGGCAGCATAGACGAGTATTCTCCTGCAGCGAAGAAAGAAGCTTTATGAATATTTTGATGACGGGAAGTCGAAAAAGAATTTCCTGATGTCAACACCTTTTCTTTGCCTTCTCTACCGCCACAGTATGCGGAGAAGTCCAGAGTAGAAGACGTCCGTCAGCTGGGACAAGGACAATGTGGTGATAGGGAGAGATGATATACTGATTGCCAGAATCGGGCCTCTGCGTTCCCCTCGCATAGATTTGCAGTCTTCAAAACACTGACAATTCACAATGAAAAGATTCATACATTCAGGACTTACAGGGAGACTGACAAAGGCTGAGAGAATGAGAAAAGGCATTATAACAAAGATAGAATCAAAGCAGGGTACTTCCCTTATACGACCCCCTTCAAGAAATGGACTTTACGATCAACAATATGCTTGATATATCAATTGTCACAAAAGATACAAAAGAAAAGTACATGATACACAATTTAAGTGCAGACCCCTAAGGAGCTGGAGGATTTATCTTGTTCGTGACTTGTATCAATGTACAAAACGCTTCTGTTTGTGGATTCGTGTAGGACAGTGCTATAATACCGGGTCAGTATTTACAACCTCATTTGTCAAGCAAAAATACTTGCGTTGTGGTGTGCCTTCTTTGATTGTTCCAGACTCCGATGGATCTATTGATGGTGCAGTTGCAACAAATCTCTGACAATCCGAAATTGCCCAACCACCATCGAGTTTCTGAGGCACATGCTCATTGACCCACTTCAATTCACGTTCTACTAGAGCGCGAGCATGAGTCTCGGATGGGAATGCGGGTTGCGTGGAAGATAAAGAAAAGTTTGGGTGGAAGGCACGTGTGATCGCAAGCCACACAGGATCAAATGAAAGTGTTGGCTTTGCAGAGGAGGATGACTTGGTCTGGTCAGAAGCGGGTATAGGGAAGTCAATAACCTGTGAAAGTTAGTTAGCGATGAAGACTATCAATCATGAAACTAAAAATTACCTCAAGAAACCGGCGTCTAGGAAGGCATTTATCTAGAGCAAGGAATTTCGTTACTGATGCCATAGGAGGTGGCTGCACATGTTGCTCTTCGTCCGAAAGAGTGATCTCATCAGGATTATTCTTAGATATGTTAGATGGGGTTTCAATCATCTCATCATCCTCAATCAAGATTTCGTCTGGATTTTCCACTGTCAAGGATCTACTTTCGTTGCTCGTCCTTGCTGAATCGTCATGGGGCACCGTCGCCTCAAAACGTGTATGCAAGTGCGCTGAAAACCACCATTTAGGTTTAAGAGTTTTCAGCAAGCCCATGAGTGGTGGCGATCCTAGACACCCGGCGTCAATATCGGCCTTGAAATACCTTTTGTGTCGAAGTAACCCTCGTAGATCACCGTAGTGTTCTATTGATTGTGGCCAGTCATGCGAAATGAAAATGTCCGGTTGCGGAAGCTATATGTAAGAGTTGAATCATTGGAATAGCTCAGATTGAAGACTTCCTACAAGTGATAACTTTCGTATACAATATTCTCGAACGTGATAGATGCTCCGTTGCGCTCTGTGGTCATAGGGCGACTTTTCATAATAACCTGTGAAGCATTGAAAGGGCAAAAGTGATCGATGCGATGGAACGAACTTACCGAGATGAAAATCATGTTTCTTATAGATACCCGAAACACCAGAGATACGAAGGCCGTTCACTATCACACTTCCCGCATACCCAAGGAAGTAGATGTTAGGTGCAAGCCACCCGCCGTGATATCTTGAAGCAAGCCGATGGCTCAGTTGCAAAAAAACGGAGAGGCAAGAGAATGACACACAGCTCCCACAGGTAGTTTGAGGCTTCATGGTTTCCACCTATCACAATGGTTAGAATCGGAGCCTGGCTTGCGCCAGAATAGTATCTGTTTCGCACAGATCATTCAACCGATCCTTGCAAAGGGATGCCACCTCACCTACTTGTGAAAGTCTTTTATTTCTTTATATTTCTCGGGAGCAGCCATGACTGTGAGATCAGCCCAGTTCCGCATGGATTGAAAATCACCACAGATAAGCAGAAGATCCACCTTGTAACCATTCTGTTTTTCAAGATCCGCGATGTGGGCATAAATGGCGTCCAAGTCGCCGTGACAACATCCCTGTATTGCGATCTGAGAGGTATAGCCTACGTGAGTTTAGTCACGACAACAAAGGAACTCGCTCGTACCTTCATGGAGCACCTGCGTGACTTGTAATTGGAATCGTCACAGTCAAAATAGACACATGTAACAGTCACACCCAAGTGGTAACGGAGGAGGTTTTGATGCTCCCCCAGCTTTAGACGTTTATCTCTCTCTTACTAGGTCTGCCCTAGCGTAGTACAAACTTTTTAGGGTGGGAGGGTGGGTTATCAATAAACGAGCAGTAGGAGTGAATGTGCGCAGATGAGAAGTACTATCGATGACCTAGAGATGAAAGAGATTTCGGATGGCTTCTGCTTTCATCAATCTTGCATGAATTCCTTGAAAACTTTGATACATACGTACATTTCTGGTATCTAAAGTGTGTATATCTCAAGTTTTATAATTTTTCTCGTTAATGTAGAGATGCCACAGACATCCGAATGGGAGGTGCATTTTGAGCGTGAAATGAAACGTGACAGGTCCGCCAAATGTTTAGGTTCCGAAACATAAGAGATCATAATTTCCAAGGACAAGGAGCTTTTTCGGAGGCTCTGCGCAACAGGTCCCTCTCCACGGGCGACCTCAGGACCTTTTTGGCGTCAGTATTGCCAGACGTTGTGCCGAGAACAGCCGGGCCGACAGGTTTCACGGCGTAGCCGTTCTCGCGCACTCTCACCCTTCGTCGTTGGAGCACAATGGTGAGCGCATAGTCGCTCTCTCACCACGCCACTTCTGACTGCTTGCGTGCAGAGTAGCCCTTTGAAAATTATTTCTATTACTACTGTACATACTTAGCCTTCGCGCTTCAGCCGCGGAGTCCAATTTGGCACTCGGCTCGCCGGATTACATTCCTTACCAGTCCTTACCCTCAGCTTCTCAACGATGAGTCGTCCTCATTGATCACCCTCATCCCAGAATAATCAGACTCGGATTTCGTGAGGCCGATTACCGTTTCAACGAATTCGATTTTCTCTCTAAGCCTAGCTCGTCGGGTTGCAGAACGCGGCTCGCTCACTTGTTTTATCATATCATCAGTCTTTATTCGCATATTCTAGTTTTTCGTTCATGTCGGTCCACCCTCCCATGTCGCAGGACATTTTGGGCCAACGGACAACACACGTCCAATCAAACGCGATCGAAAAATCTACCGCGATTGGCTACACTACTGGAGCGCGCGATTACATCAAGTTTCGCATCTCTCATCATACCCTCCCTCTTGATCCCACCCCCGAAACTCTCTCGCGTTACATCGCCTTCACTTCAGATTCATTGCATCGTCGCCCAAATATCTGACTGGCTTACGATACCTCTTACACGATTTTTATCCAGACTTCGACCAGAACAGATCACACCCCCTCGCGAGCAACCATCCGTGGCGCGAAGAAGATTCGGGTCGACCCAATTTGTAGGAAGCTCCCATTGCGTTTGTCACACTTACTCTCGTTCATGCGGAAAGCTCATCGCACCGGCGATTACGACGACTTGCTCTTCGCAACCATCATGTCCTGTTGCTTCTATGCGTGCCATAATTCAGGAGAACTTTTACAAAATTTGAAGTCGACTACAGATTGGAGAACTGTGATAAAACGATACTCACTTCACTTCTCCAGGCTATGCGGGGTACCGCTTACCGTCCCACAAAGATCCGTTTTACCACGGAACCGACATCCTCTTTACGTATCAGGAGATTGCAAACCCCGTGAGCCTCCTCAAGACCTATGTAGCTGCTCGCGATCGCCTTCACGGTCTCCGATCACCTCTTTTCATTACTCGTGATGGCTCTCTACCTACGCGAGCCTGGTTTGGCGCAAAGCTCTTCACATTCGTTGACAGATCTTTTGGAGGACGCTCCACTCGCTCCGGGGGAGCTACGTTCTACGCCAGCTTGGGTGTATCGGAAGACATCATTATGGCAATCGGCAGGTGGTCACCCTCAGCCTGGAATACATATATTCGCGAAAATCCATGCATTCGGATCGCAATGCAATTAGCAAAGCTGAAACCAGGAGCCATCCCTCACTATCAATGAATTTTACTCTATCTTCGGCGTCACGCTCTATCGCTTCACCTCCACCATTCCCGCTTCCACCTCTTACCTTGTTCTTCATAGCCCGTGCGTCTCAGCCTCTCAAGATAATCTATCCAGGCGGTTCGCGCCGGATTGCGCTAAGAACTTCCCTCTCCGTCGCCAAGCGGCAGAGGCCATGGTACACACACCAGTACTAACCTTATCTTTACATCTATCCTTAGTCGAACTACGCGCCCAGGCCACTACGAGATCAATTGAAGCATATGTCTAAATCTGATATACAATAGAATGCATTTCATCTTTTGTTCTGGGTGAACTCGGAGACAATGGCACGTCGTGTTTAACATAATTTCCATTTGTCTCCCAATCAATATTGCGATTTTGAAGAGACTGACCTAAGACATTAGGCAGCCATGTAGGATTATCCAGATCCTTCAACTTCGATGCTTTGATTTCTGTGCAGATGCGCTTCAGCCTGCGGCCTTGATAATTGTTGTCAAAGTCTCGTGCAGGGTCAGTATACCGCTCGCGTAGTGAGTGGGTCATGTTGCTCAGAACTTTTGCGATCCCATCATTGGCAAATTGTGCTGCGCTTATCAAAGCACCCGCTAACATATGCGAGATCTTTGTGACGGTGGTGCAGGG
>JABAJZ010000127.1:0-23023 GCA_018857265.1 Termitomyces sp. T32_za158 | reverse complement strand
TTCAGCCGAAGGTTTGATGTGCTGATCACGGATCATGATCCGTGATCGCCATCTCGGCTTCGCACAGCCACCATCACCCATCAGCTCGGCTAAACGCCACTGATGGTGTTTGTGGTGCTTTCTGTTTCCTCGGTTCCTGCTGCGTTCTTTGGGCTCTGTACTAGCGTATTGGGTGGTTCTGGTGTGCGTCTTTCGAGGTATGTTCCTTCGTCTACAGTTTTCGACGATGACGCTTACAGGTTTCAGCGTTTTATATTTCTTGGAACAGTATTTCTACTACCTCCGTCGGTCTCAGCTTTGAGACCGGCGTAACAGTATGGACTGGGAGTCCTTCGCTATGCTCTATGCCGTGGTTGCCCGTGGGATTCTGACCGGGTAATGTGGACCTCGTAGTTCCTTAGACTTTGCTACCTCGAGGTCCACCGCATCCAAGAGCTTCCACCGAGGCCCCTCCCATTCTAAGCCTTCTTCACCCTGACGATGCTTTTCAAATTCATGAGTTACCTGAGTTCAGAGGATATAAATTTATCGTCTGGGAACTGAGAAAATACTACAACATACCGCTACTGACCATGTCATAGCAAGTCGCCCAGTTCGTCCGCGCTTTCCATGTCCACAACGCAGACACTCAACTCTGATGTCAAGCTCATCCATCGCATTCTTGGACACATCATCTGGGTCTGCCCCACATAGTACAATAATCGCCTTTGCCTCACCGGCTGCTTCTTCATCGTATTTGACTTGCAATCCGCCAAAGTTCCAGGGTCGTCGGAATAATAGCGCATATTCTGCCTGATTGTATGACCCATGATAGTCCCATGGTTTGTGATCCAATGCAAATTTATACAATTCAGCATTGTCACGGCTTGGTTTGAAATTATCGTGCCGTTCAATCAGGCAATGATGTTGCAATACGCTTGGATAAGATATCGACTTTCTGCACCATTGGCAATTGAAAAACACCTTAGCAAGGTCTAAAGAAGGATAGTCTGGAGGAAGCAAGGCTTCCAACAACTGCACTTGTGACTCGGACTGAGCCCTGGAAGCTTTGACGATATCGTCCTTATGGGCTGCGAAATCGGCTGGCGTGAGCGTCGTATCAATAGGAGTTGAGAAGATCAGCGATCGAAATGGCTCCTCCGCGCATAGATCCGGAAACCCAGGAACACGGGAAAGATGTGGCAACGTGCTCAAGTATTCTTGGTACAGAGGCATCAAGAGCACCATGCGTCTTTGGACGATATTTCGACGCTGCTCTCCAAGGCGTGTCAAACGGACACCCTCGAAGTAAATCTTTATACGAGGATATATTTTGGCCCAGGCTTGTGACTTTTTAAGTACCAGTGGCGTCATTAGAGATGTCACCTCAAGTATGGACTTACCATTCTCGGTTAATTCCTGTACTTTATCTATTTCAGGTATACGCCCAATTCCCCATGGATAGAGATAATCTAATTCATCGCTCCAACCTATGGTACTTTTAGTCAATGCACGCATGGACAGTAAAAAGAAAATCAAACCATCTTGGCGAAGCCTCTCAAATATACTATGAACGACGCTCAGTAATTGCGGCCATAGATAATGAGATAAACGTACACCTCCTTTCTTTTCGAGAGGATATCTTGTATCTTTTTCTCTCGTCTCTGTTTCATGTCATTAACCCACTCTTCGCACTGTCTGGCATGCTGAAAAACGGATAAGTCAAGTCAAAGTCATACACTACTGATTATTTTGAACCTCTACACGTTCATCATATAATTTCTTCTGTGTCCGAACAAACTCGCTGGACGAGTCTTCATCATTTTCTAGCCTCTTTAACTCGCGAGTTATCCTCTGACAGTCTTCTGTCATATAGACGACATCGTGTACTTTAGAATGACAAGTAAGAGCAGTCAAACAGAAAGGTAATCAATATAGACATACAAATGGCGGGTGTGCTGACATGCCACGGAGGGCACAGATATGGAAGCTTTTCTCGATTGCCTCGCCGCGCTGAAACGGTCCTGCCGGATTTAAAGGCTACTTAAATCGATGAGCCTTGAGGAAATTGAGATAGCCTCACTTTTTCTTTATGCAAGCAGCACAAAGACGTAACCGTGCAGCCCAATGAACGTTTGATGCTTTCACCCGACCGCAATTCTGAAGTTCAAACATTACAAAGGAGCGTCGATTTAAATGAAGCCACAAGCAAACAAGCAAGACTTGCGTGGCAGTAAGTCCCATACAAGAGCAAGGTGTAACTGGGGTACGTCATGTCTTCTGGAATTTCGGGCGGAGGGTCTTGGTCAATGTTCATGAATGCCTGAGACCGGATGAAAATATAAATTGGAAGCAGCTGCGCTAGTTGCTTACTCCCTTCCAAATGTAATTCGTTTTTCGATTCAATAAAATGCCTCGAAGGACTTTATTGGCTCTGGACAAACAGAGGAGATCTGCTGGTCGGAGAAAACTGAATATTTCAAAGAGGATGTCGAGAGGCATTTCAACGACTAATTTGAGTTTTCCCTGTATACCTCTTCGATTAGTTCTAGCCTCGCATTTTGTATTCGATTTATTAAGCGTCCCAGCAACCTTGCATCGTTTACGTTGAACCTTTTGAGGCACTGAAACTGGGGAGTGATGAGCTGCAATCGAGGAGATTGCTTTATTTTTCAAACGAGAAGATGCGCGCAGCTCGGGCATCGTGGTGAGCAAGAACGCGAAAAGAAGCACTCAAGGACAAGTCGAAGGGCAAGGTTAGCCGATGACGCGACTTTAATATCATCCCATCACGTGGTTTAACGTGTCGCGTGGCGGAGCCCGCCATCATCGGACTGTGTCCATCCGGGGTCATAAACTTAAGTTCAAAAAGTTCACTATCGCGGAAATGAAGAATACTCGTTCAACGTGTCGAGGCAAACGATTTTAGCGCAATAAAGGAATTATGAAGTTACGAAGGCAAAGGCGAAACGCGACGATTATCGTGGAGCCCGGGAGACTCCCCTTGCAAGCAAGGAATATGGATTTCACGAATATCTGATCCAGAAATACAGTTAATATATAATTAAAGTAAGGAGAGTATTGGGTCGAAGGACATATACAGGACCGATTCGAGCACCAGGCTCAACTCAACTACAAATCTGCTCGATACCTATGGCATCACTGATGGAATCTAAAAGAATGTCATTGTAGTCTCCGGAAGAATCCCACATAGAGAAACCCTTGAGGCCCTTGTCATTGATAAATTGTCCTTTCACAGCTGATGCCAAAAAGATATTAGAACACAGAGGCGTAAAAGGGCAAACCCTGGCTCACCGAAACTTTTTGCATCGTCGAAAGAAATCATGATAGAGGCTTCTGGATTATAGACAAAGGGCTGAAGAATGAACGAGGATTAGCTTCAAAGCCGCCTCATAAGATATAAAACGAACCGTTTGGCTGCAGGGGTCAATGGTGTAAGAGATATTTTGCAAAGGAGAACCAGATTGATCAAGGAAACCGGAGGTAATCAATTGTTCGAAGTAGTAAAAACCACTGGGCGCAGCTGAAACGTCACCACAGATATCCGCTGTTGTGCGAGACTAGGTTAGAACCTGTATTGTCCCATATTGGACGAATCAGAACTCACGTTGAGGAGGGGCAGAAGCGTTGTCGTTAGGGCCAAAGGGAATACCGGTAAAGGGAGCGTACACCTCGATAGAGGCATTTGCGCGCAACGCGTTGGCAGATGAAACGTTGAATCCGTGACCGTAAGCCGGGACGCCAAGCACAATCTAAAACACAGAATTTGAATATGCATGATGACGGGGCCGATTGAACGACCTACTTTACTAGCGGGGAAGTTGGTAGCTGTCCACTGCTGGATAGACGAAGTGGCAGACCCGGCTTTAGTCGCTGCACATGAGTCGTCAAGAGGTGCATTCGGTCCAGTTGTCGGAGACCAGGAACCCCAGATATCATAGTCCATGATAGCTATTCCATATCAAGGATTGTTAACAATAAAACCATATGCGTCGAACATTTTCTCACCAATGTAATCAACATCTTCCGCGAGATCAGAAAGATCTCCATCTGTGTCTGTGAACGGTGTAGCCCGCACTGCGAGGGTGATCATTTTGTCCGAACCCATCTTTCCACGGAGCTCATGAAGGAACGCGAAGAAATTGTCCGAGTCATTGCCAGAGGCGAGGTTGCAGGAAAGTCCGCCCCCGCCTGGATATTCCCAACTGTTAAAATTAAGATGAGAATCAACCAGTTACGTGTTTATAGATGGCGTACTCGAAGTCCAGACCGTCAAGATTGTTGCTAGTCATGAATTCGTAGCAGGTATTGACGAAATTGGTACGGTTTGCAGGATTAACGAGTGCCGAGAAGAAACGCGAGCCCGTATATCCACCAATCGATACCAGGGCTTTCACATTCTGTCACTTCAATGTAAATTTCGTTTCCTGACTGAACAAGCAAAACAAAGCGTACATTCTCCTGTGCAAGAGTGACAAATTGTGGAAGGATGACATTAGTCGGGTCATCCGGCATTGACAGAGTCCCATTCTGCGTCGGAACGCTACGTAACGATCAATTAATTGAAATGTTGAGCCCACTTGAAAATTTAACTTACGCAAAAGCATACGTCGCAACGTTGTACTTAGACCAAGAGATGTTGCTCGGAGGTTGTTGCGTA
Source organism: Termitomyces sp. T32_za158 (assembly GCA_018857265.1). Classification (NCBI taxonomy): domain Eukaryota; kingdom Fungi; phylum Basidiomycota; class Agaricomycetes; order Agaricales; family Lyophyllaceae; genus Termitomyces; species Termitomyces sp. T32_za158. The sequence goes on along the minus strand of JABAJZ010000127.1, from coordinate 18,363 downwards.
TTGCGCCAGGCAGGCCACCACATCGCCGCCACGACATCTTCTGTCGAATTTACGACCTGGACGGAGTGCGATGCCGGTTTTGGGGGGACCAGCCCACAAAAAGCCGCCGCAGACGCGAAAGAGATGCAAGAAACAAATGCCAAGTAGAAGGAGAGCAGCATGTTCAGGTGCATGCGAGGGGAGTCGAAGGTTGAGGTTTAGAAGGGGCTCGGGAATGTTTGATGAAATGAAATTTTGGCAGGAATCGATCGTATTTATATGTAGGGCACAGGGACAATCCACGAAAGATCGCACAGTTGGGCGTTGTTTGTGGGGGTAAATGGCATGTGTACTTGGCCCCATTGTGTCATTGTCTTCTCGTGTATCAATCAAGTCGTGACCGTGTAGATGATTGGCCTATGTCGGGAAACAAGCTTTGAATCGTGCCGAGGAAGATGCAAGGTGTTTAAGCTGTATGTTACCCTCAGCGTGCGCCCGAAATAAACTTGTCAAGAACGTGTCCGGCACTCTTGGGGGAATGAAGATCATCAACAACACGTGTGTCCCACGATGATCCATGCATCTGTGATTGTCCGAGAAAACAAGCATTGCTCCTTGTCAACGCGAAACAATGCAACGAACAGTTCAAAAACAACAATGACATCCTGCAGGTTGACCGTCAAGAAACTGAACAATAATCAGATGGCGATCACCCGAAATACATCGAGAGAATTATATTTGGCCATCTTCTTCCCACGACTGACATCGCGAGCCCCTGCGAGCCCCCGCTGGACTACTGGAGGGCTATTGTCGTCTAGCCCAGCTCCGAGGAAATATACCTCATCCAGTCATATATGATGCGAGACGCGATTCAGCATCCCCTGTCCTCGGAAAGAAACGAGGATGCAAGGCAAGCGGAGCGCTTCCACAACAAGTGTCTTCCTTGGAGTGGTACCAAATCCAGCTTATGGTTGCCTTTCTTCCCAGCTGAGCCTAGCATGGCGGTATTCGTATCGCATGTGTGGAACGGTGTTTATATCAAAGCAGGTACTCTACCTCGAGTATAACCTTATCAAAGCTCCACATACCCACACGGCAAAGATACAGGAGACGTCTATCAATAACATTGCGAACAAAATCCGTTGAGCTTTACCTCCCAGTACCTGTCCTTGTACCGCGAACTACCCCAATACGTGCAGCCAGTTGCCTCGCCTGAAGCAGGCGGAGGCGCTTGGAACGTGCAAATAGCAAAAACAGAGCGATGGCCGCAAAAATGATGTTGCATGCTATGAACTCGAAGAAGTCTGCACGCTCCTGTGCTACGATGCGACCACAGGAACCCCAGGCTGGTGTTTCGCCCTCTGGATGTTCCGTTTTAAAGGCATCAAGGTCGATGTTGACATCCGAATCAATACTTCCTGGGAGGGTTTGTGCGCCCTTATGGCTTAGGGAGTCGTGAGATGGAGGACGTGCGGACGTGCTACTGAAACAGTGCATGAGCTGTCTATTGCCGAACGGTTGGCAAAACGGTTCTGAAAGCTGGAGGTAAATAGATTTTCAGTCTGTTTGAACTAAGAGAATAAAACGTACTTGAGACTTTGGACATGGTTGGCACTCAGTGAATGGTGTGCAGATGAGTCCTGGTTGGGAATCGTTCGCAGGTAGAGTCGAGTGGTCATGAGCGGCTGAAACAAGTGATAGAAGAGACATTGAAATTCTGGAAAGTCATAAAACAGCATCAACATGTCAGAAGCATGAACTTACAAACATATCGTCGTTGCCAGCCCTGGCGAGAAGAAAATCATCTGCAGGACATGTGGTGAGTTGCGGAGAACACGTGGGAAAAGCGAAATCACCAATCTCGACTCAGACGCTCGGACGACAAACGATCACCACCTCTATCCAACAGCCATGTCTCGCAGAGCACCTATCGTCGAGGACGAGTTCGACGACGATACAATACTCCCCCTTCCCTCACATATCCTTCCCAACACTGGCACTCGTGGGCCTCTTATCGAGGAAATGCACATTTCGGACGACGAGTTTGAGCCGCAAGCCGGCCCTGCTTCGCCGCCCTCTTCCAAGGTACAGTCCAGGCCCACAGCCTCAGGCGCAAATCGTCCAGAGACTAGCTCGACTCTTGATATCACTCCCTACAAAGCGTGTGTGCCTTTGACTTTTTAATGCGAGCTTTGAAATTGGAACGATCGACTCGTACAGATGGACGTGCATCTACCCTATATACATAGATGCTAAGCGCCCTTATGGAACAGGACAGCGTCGTGTGTCGCGCGCGAAGAGCCTTTGGTGGCCGCTCAGCAAGGATATTGCGGAAGCGGCAAGCCGGTTGGGCCTCAGCACGCTTCACGAGGTTAGCAAGGCACATCCGCGCGATTGGGATAATCCCGGCCGCGTACGTGTACAGTGGAAGAAGGATGGACGGCTTGTCAACTCCGCCGTGAAGACCAGTAAGTTGTTTTCCCTCTTACTTGATTTGGCACGCCAAGACTGGCGCCACCTCTTTACAGAGAAACAACTCCTCGAGATGATCTGCCTGCAAATACAACAATCGAAACCAGAAAATATTCCTAAACCACCGTACAACTATACTCCGTCAAGCCCCGCTGCAGTGGTGCCGCCCAAACCCATAAGCTCCAGCAAAGGCAAGCAGCCTGCGCAGACGAAATCCAAATCGCCTGTGGCTCCGCAACCTAAACAAACAAGTGGTCGCCGGGTTCCTGTACCTCCTGAACCCCTCCCACCTCTTTCAAACCGGATCTCGCAATATTCTCCTGCGATCTCAAGTGGTGTGCTGATTGAGACTGTCAAGGCTGGGATGAACGCCACAGAAAGTCCCATTCCTGGGGCTAGTCCTACATCTGGCGCTTCCGGGGGTATTCAGAAAGGAAAACGGAAAGTAGTGAGGGTACGGGGATAATATAATGAAGATACATAACTTGTAAGGCAATTGTAAGATGTACCATATACATTCGACTGCTTGACATCTCGGGCCGCAATGACCGTTGAGTGGGGCGGAGATTTCCGATGCATCATGATGAGAGTGATATCGATAGCGCTATCAATCAATGACAGTTTTTGTGTTACTCCGTCCTCAATACTGGTTGCACGTCTTCAATCTTTCTATTACTATCTTTGAATCTTTTCACATATCGTGATGTGCTCAGTTTTAAAGATTAATTTTCTTTATATCTGGTCCGCGGTCTTCTCTCTATGTTCAAGTTGTGTCTTCAAGATTGATCACGTTCTGTGACCCACCATCGAGACTGTCGATACACAGATCATACTTCCCAGTACTATCTGCTAGTTTATTGTCGTAAATGTATGGCAGTAGCGTTCGATTGCAATGGATTCGTTGCTTCGTGATCTACTTGTCATCAGAGTTCCTGCCGGCAGGCACAGGTGCGTCGTCACTATATTTCGTCTTCGAACGGCTAATGTATTTCTTGTAAGTTCCATTTCTGTCCCTTTGAATCTCTTGAATCGATCTTATTCAGTCTGACAGGGTTGTATGTAGTGTTGGTGAGTGAACGTCGTTAATGAATTTCCTGACCACTGCGATAAACTGGAATGAAGGACGCTTCTAGAGTATGCGTTTCCTCCATATGACTCCAGTGTGTCAGATTACCTTCTTGAGCATATCAAGTTTTCATTAAGAAGCTCCCGGCCCACATCCCGGCTTTTCTAGATTCTTCGCTTTCGGTGTCGAAAAAACAAGTCTCCAAGAACGCAATTGTAACTGACGCTGTTTTGCGCAAAACAATTACTCGTAGTCGGTCTAGACCGCGGAGTCGTGGAGCGGATTTTTGAATTTGGCTCATACAAAGGCCTCACTGACGCCATGATGAGTCTTCGCCGCCGCATGCGGATGGCTCTTAATCTAGTTCAGGCGGACTTGATCAAAATTGGGCACACTAGTGTCAAGAATGCTACTTCCTGGCAAGGATTTGTCCGTTAAACGATGCCAGGCAGGTCTGGGATATCGCCAAAATCAGCATCACGTGCAGAGATTGTCGAGTTTCCTATCCTGGTCTATCGTCTCAGTTTTTCAGTGTTCTCCACCCAATTCGATCGATCGAGACGAGGTTAGCGTGCATTCACACACCGCTGTCTCGGTATCTCCTTTGACACGAACATACATCAACCCCCCTCAGTCGACAATCTGGCCTTGTCTCTTGCTCGTGCCCCCTTCACTTCTACTTTCCTCTACATCCTCACGATTTACTCGTGACGCTAGGTTCCTTGACGATCATGCCTGCGGTGGAGAAACCATATCATTCTGGTGTCCCGCAGGTCTATCATGTGTTGCTCAACGCAACCTTCCATGGTGTTGATCATCCTCTATCGACACCAGATGTACCCATACATCAGTATTTGGGCATCAAATACGCTTCTGTACCTGCCCGCTTTCGCCCGTCCAAGTTGTGGAAGACATACTCTCCAATAGTGGATGCCTCGCACCCCGGGTATGTTTCAATTTCATTTCATTGGTTCTCACGAGCTCATAGATCTAGGCCGATCTGCCCCCAGCCTCGTTCAAGGTCATCTTATGAAGAGACGTTGCTCGGTATCTCGAATGATTGTTCCCCGCAGCAGGTCCTGAAGTCGGACGAGTTTGAGTGCTTGAATCTCAACATAACATGTCCGGCTGGACTCACGTCCCAATCTCGCGTGCCAGTCATGCTGTGGGTACATGGGTGAGTACATTGCTATCATATGTATTTACTCATATTCATGAATCGGTCCCACGCAAAGAGGGGGCGACAGAGGTAGTGGTGCCAGCTGGGTTTATGATGGGGGTCCTCTCGTGAGGAAAAGCCTAAGTATGGGTAAACCAGTGATCATTGTCACTTTTAAGTAAGTGGTATTCTTCAGAGCGATACGCCTCGCATCAATTTTCACATCTAGCTTCCGAATTGGTCTGTTTGGCTTCGCGGCGAGTCCCATGATTCGGGAAGATAACATGACTGCTGGGGAGGAAGGCGTGGGGAACTATGGCATGTCCCCGTATCTATGCATGATGATGGAATACACGGACTGACGTTTTTGGTTTACTAGGCCTGAGAGATCAACGGAGGGCGATGGAATGGCTTCATCATTACATCGGTGAATTTGGTGGAGATCCTGGAAACATCACGGTTTTCGGCATATCGTCGGGTGGCGCTGACATTCTTTATCATCTTCTGTCCGCGGCGAATCAGATACGCCCAGTGTTTCAGCGCGCTATCATACAAAGCGCACTCCTGGACTACAACCTTCCGGATGTAGTCAACTCTGGATGGCATCTCTCTCGCGTGCTCTCAAGGCTGCGTATCACCACTATGGAGCAGTTCCGTGCGTATGATGCGGATAAGCTGGCGATTCTCGGGCATTCTATCCGTGTCGTTGATGATGGTGTATTTCTTCGGCCTGACTGGAAAGATTACTTTGCCAAGCCCCACGACGCCCACGCACGGCATCATTATTTGCTCAAAGATCATATAGCGCGCGCACATAGCCGTGCGCGAAGCAGGTCGGCTGTACGCAGTCTGTCGCGCGTTCCTCCCTCTCCGGCACATACACCTAGGTTCGCGTTCCCTGCGAATCTGCAGCCACTGATTATCGGAGATTGTGCGGTAGACGCAACGCATTGGGAGCACTCAATATCGTCGTGGAACGCTTCTAGCGCGGTGCGCCGCATCAAGGCTGTCTGTCAATCACTGCTGATGGCCAGCAATATCATGCGAGCCTATGATATTTCTCTCCACATGCCGGATGAGGAGATATCAGAGCGTCTCATGGACCTCGTGAATGACGCCCGCGTCGCATGGCCTACAGAATGCGTGGCTCACAATGCGAAACGCGAACGAGGAGGTCGTGGTGTGTGGCGATATGTGTTTGATCAGGAAAGTCCCTCAAAAGGTGCCACACACCACGCCGCGGACCTGATTTACCTGTTCGACACGGTTCCTCTACCTGCGTCATCGCAATCGCCTACTTCTAGCTCGCCAGAAATGTTTTGTGATTCTTTTGACGATGATGACGATGAAGGGGGTTTTACCTTCCCATTGGAAACAGATGAAGACTGGGCGACGTGTGTCGTCAACGAGTGGTCGTACCGCCGTGTCCGGGATGCTATGCAGGAGAAATGGATATCTTTTGCTCATGGAGAGGCACCGTGGAGGGAGGATAGATTCTATGTGTTTGGGCCCGAGGGCGAGACGGGAGAGCGGTCGAACTATATATTTGAGGGTAGAAGGCGCAGGGAGGTGTGGAAAGACGCGTTTGAGCCTCTTGGGATGCAGCTTGTGCAGAAGGTCGGTGTTGAGCTGAGTCGCGGGCCTGTTTGATTGATCCCTGGAGTATGCAAAACCTAAGAAAATTATCACAATCATAACGCAACCCGTTGACGGGTTTATCCTGGTATATTTTGTTTTCTTTTGCCTGGGCAGAATCTATTCACGCATACGATGTTTCATTTACATACAGCATTTTCATTCACACACTACACAGTTGCGCCCCTTATCATTTTCCAGTATTGTTAGCTAACATGTTCACGATTGCAGTAGTCAATATGTACTGGTGATGACATGACAGAGGTGCCAATGCCATTTTGTGCGTGCCTCGTACGCCACATGCGTCGGATCTTCGTATGGTTCACATCCAGCCTTCTGATGTTCTCGTACAAGTGCTAGTGCTAACGAAAAAACAAACAAACGTGACATTATCCAATATCCAAGCTTGAACATCTCAGGAAGCGCGACCACTTTTGACTTGATAAGCATTAATATTGATATTGATCGATGTCGATGATCCGTTGACACCACATTCAGACCCCAGTTTTCCAAACGTATACAAAAGCTCGACCCGTCCAAACCCCTAATGAAGGCACACCATTTCACAATTGGAAATAAAAGCAACTTTAATGTGGGTAAAGGTATAATATATCGTCAATAAAGCGGTCTAGATGCGGATTTTGATGAAAGTTAGAGAATCCGTAAGCAGTTATCATTACTTCACCGCATTTTGTTCGCAAAAAGGGAATCAAGCTCGCTATCTGTCTTTGGGGTTTGACGGTGCTTCTATAACCCAAGCCCAAATCTAACTGTTACGCGTTGCGTTTCGATGGTTCATGCACTGAAATTTCAGGGAATGGTATGAACAACTTCCGCTATGCATAGATGCGAAGGTATTCAATTCAAGACCTATAAGTCGTGAATGCAAGAAAGGTATATCTGAATTGACAGCCAGCCTGCCTGAAGGTCAGCTTGACGAGAAAAAAATATAAGTACCTTATCCAACGCATTGTGTTTCCTAACACCAGAGTTTGTTATAGATATTAAAACCCACTCCTGACGCCAGACGCCCTTCAAATGCGGTCAGCACCTTTCCTATGTGAACTATTCTCACAATAGGGAGAGGATATTGGCTATGCCTTTCATAATCCATTCGAGCTGATTCGAGTTCGTATGGTCATCGAAATGAAACATCAGCCGATCCATGGAACGCCATACGTACTATCTGGACTGACCCCTATTACCCAGCTTTGCACTTCTATCGTGGTCTACTATTTCTGCGCTCGAGACTGTACCCTATCGAAGAAACCTTCTCAATATGGAAAACAAAGTCGCGAACAACTTAGCCACGAAATATTGGATGCATATCAGACACGATACATCTTGTCATAGGCGCTATTTTAGTCAGTGTTGCTCAAGTCGCAACTTAACCATTAGATATCATCCGTTGTGCTTAACAGGCAAACGGCGCTGGATCTCCCGAAAGGATTATTGGCGCTTGAGGGAAACTGTTACACCCATCTGGGCGCAGGCACGCTGCGTGGATTCTTTTCAGGATTGGGAATAGGATTAGCAGGTTCCCATGCACAGTGCAAATTAGCAAAAAGATTCAATGTACGGGCAGATTCCGATGTCGCGTTTGACGAACTGACTACCGTCAATGTTTCGAACTTCAACATTAGCGCTCAAGGTTTCCTATGTGTGTATATACGACAACGGGTAAAACGGTATCACCTATCAGATCCACGCCTGCTATGGTACAAATATTCGTGATTCACGTACCATCCTCCTCCATAAAGTCCGGCTCCTGACTACGTAAAACCATCCTCGTGCCCTGTGATTGATGTTTTGTCATCACCTCTGAGTTAGCAAGTAGCCGAGCATCTCTCGAAAATGATTTCAGATTTGATCAGACGCGTTCAATATGTGTTTGTTTTTGATCGCATGATACTTTCTTCTTCCATGAAAGGCCCAGTTTGTATCGACCTCCGTTATCCAAGTCCACATGCCACGATATCTCGGCGATGATGAAGAGCATTCAAGCGAAATTGAAGAGGAAGAGATCGAGGAGGAGCTGATAGATGAAGAATCTGAACCGGAGGATGTGGTTCAAGCCACTCCGTCGCGACGAAAACGCAAACAAGAAGAAAATGCGCTGCCTGCGACCAATATCATTGTCGAGACAGCATTCGACGCTTACTTCAAGCACAACAGCACCCGTTCACGGACATCTGCGAATGTATTCTCCTCGCTCGTGCCACCTCTGACCGCCGAAGAGTATGCTGAAGGCATTGAGTCAGCATCTAAAGGCCTCAATATCAAGCCCTTGGAACCTAACATACTGACTGAATCTTCACGCGACTTGCTTTTTGTCCGATTCATGCGTGAGCTGGCTGAAGGATTCAACCTTCTCATGTATGGTTTGGGGTCAAAGCGACGCGCTCTCAACGAATTCGCGACAGAATACTGTGCAAAATCCGGACATGTCGTCGTAGTAAATGGCTTCCAGCCAGAATTTGCCTTCAGAGACCTTCTTTCTTCAATAGAAAACATACCAGGCATTCTTGATACTGAGCTGTCATCCACGTCCCCTGAAACACAATGTAAACGTATATACGACTTCTTCGCTGCTTCAGGGCCTAGAAGACCGCTGTACCTTATCATCCACAATATCGACGCTGCACCCCTCCGTGCTCCGAAGGCTAAATCATGTCTCGCCCTCCTCGCGCTTAATCCTCGCATTCACCTCATCGCGTCTATCGATCACATCAACGCACCCCTTATCTTCTCCACCTCCGAATCTACTGCTCGAAAACCCGATGCACACACTCCGCCACCCGCTGTGCCCCGTCGAGGTTTTGCATGGCTCTGGCATGATATAACTACGTTCGCGCCGTACGACTTTGAGCTTGCATTCACGGACCGGACGTCTGTCAAAGGTGCTCACGGTGGTGGGCCACGGAAGAAGACAGATGCGTTGGTTGCACAAGGAACCGGTACAATGGCTATTACGGAGACGGCAGCCTTGCATGTCTTAGCATCCGTCACTCAGAAGGCGAAGAAGCTTTTCGTCCTGATCGGGACCAGGCAACTGGAGAGCATAGAGGAGAACGATGTAACAGGTGCAGGAACAGAAGACCTGCAACAATCTGGGATCGGGTACGACATGTTATTCAACATCGCGCGAAACGACTTTATTGCAACGAACGACACCGCATTGCGCTCGCTGCTAGGCGAGTTCCGCGATCATAATTTGGTAGTATCTACACAAGGAACGACAGGGTCAGGCGAGATTCTTTGGATTCCGCTTCGCAAAGAACGGCTCGCGAGTGTTTTAAAACTCGTCCAGGAAGATATATAATCTGGCCTGAGTGGAGGACAGACTCGGCGCCTACTCTAAATCTTTCTACCATGAAACAAGGGATCGCGACAGTTAGAGGCATATAGTACTATAGTTATGACAGATGAAGTGGACGAATTTCAGAATCAATCGATACGTCCAGGAGAACGAGCGCGGTTGCTCAACAGGTATAGAGATGTCGAAGTCCCTCTTTCTAATGTTTTGTATTACCCACGATGAACTGATTGTTCAACGACGACGATGCGATTCAGCTAAGAGGCGGGGTAGTAAGCGCACAATAGGTATATAGAGTATTGCTCGTATGCGTGCGTCATCAAGTGTGTCCGAGTCATTTCCTTCACATCATGCTCAATCGAAAACAAAGTACATATACTTATATATGTATACATAGGCCTGAGCAGCGATTGATTACTAAGGTCCATAGAATAGATCAAACCAAACGAGAAAACGGTCCTACTGTACTCGTTACAAAAAAGAAGGTAATTGATTGACAATACAGACTGCACAAAAAAAGAGATGGATATCCGCAAACTATGACATGAAGCGACCTGTGTGGCCGTCGTGATTTCCAACAACGTCATTGGATCAAAACTAAGCTTTCGCAGCCTTTCTTTGCCTTCGTACCTGTATATTAGAATAATGAGATCACATAAAGCGAAAAAATGATCACTGTGACATACTCGAGCTCGAGTTCTCGCGCCCCGGCCCAATTGTTCTTCTGCGTCTTCCTCTTCACCATGGTCTGAAGGTTCTGGATCAGGCTCAGGGGCTTTCTCTGAAAAATCGTCATCGCTGTATTCATCCGCCGAGGGCTCATCTTCAGACTCATCCTCGAATTCTCGCTTTTTCTTGCCCCGCGTTCTTCTAACGATAGTTTATTCCAGTGTCATTTATAGCGCGGCGGAGCGACGTACTTGGCAGATCCATTTGTCTTTGCAACAGGGGCTTTGCGCTTGGCTGGCACCTTCCGTTCCTTTTTCTCCATCTGCGCGACAACATGAAAATCTCTAACTTCCAGAGGTACAAAGAATGAACTACCTTGAGGTTTGAAAGAGTACCTAGCCAAGAAATAGTTTCTTCAGGCAGATAGATTGTCTTGGCAATCTGAAGAGAATTAGTCGGGAATTAACAAGGTATAGAATATGCTCACCTCTCTCGCTGCCTCTGGATTAGGAAGTGGACGGAGAATGTCAGGTGGTAGCCGGACTTTGCCAGGATAACTAGGAATTGTCCAAGATCGGCTAGTTGCATGAATTTTAATCAGCTCTTGTGCGAGTTCTGCAATCACATATAGATTCTGATCATCACGAGTAAAAAATGATACTGGAACAAATCCGAACTCTCGCACCTCCGTGTATGTATGTGATTCGGCATCGCGGACAGCCTTGCCCTTTTGAGCCAGGTTAAAAAGTAAGGAAACGTTTTCGGAGGTAGCAACGAGTTCGATATAGAACTGAAGGTATCTAAAGGAAAAACTGATCAGCTGAGGGAATTTCAAAGTAGTGCAAACTGACTTGGCGATGTCAAGCAAATCCTCGTGAGCCTTGTTGAAATCTGGATGGTGGGCTAGGAGATGTATTAGCCAGATGAACATCATTTCCAGATGTTCTGTTTTGATAGCTGAAGGAACATTAACGCTCGACGAACTTGGAATAAGAAACTCAAATACCAGGTCTCATGATCCTCAGAGCTCCTGTAATGTAGGACGAAGCCTAGAGAATTGCATACACGTCAACGAGAGACAACGTGTGAGCAACGATATTTAGCTCACCATTGCTTTTACATCACTCTCTGGATCGTGAACAGTGAGGAATGGAATTGCGTTGAATCGTGGTGGAAGCTTTCGTGGTTGCAACAGCGAGATGAGTTTGGACAAGAATAGTATTCGGACGTTATAGCACGAATCCTTCAGGAACCTAGTCAACACAAAATTTGACAACCCTAGTAGGACGCATACTTGAACTGTGACCGCTAGCCTCAAAAACCTCGATGCAATCTTCTGCGCATATAGCTCAACAGTTGAGAGATGAAGCATAGAAATCGCCGCCTGGAGACGCATCCGTGACATAACCTTCGGACTACATTCCACAATGAGCATGAAGTAGTATCACAATACTATCGGGAAAATACTTACTCCTCCCCAGCTTCTCCATTAAACGATCCGCCAGACTCAAGAAGCGTTGTAAACATCTTAAAGACGGGCGTAGAAATTTCTACCGCATGCTCATCTCCCGCATGCGCAAGGCTGCGATATCTGAACACCTTCAGCGCCAGAATCTTTGCCCGGAGCGTCAGCGACACATCCTCATCTGGAATCCACTCCTCATCCACATCCATTTCGTCCTTCATTCATTGGATTGTAAGAGGAAGAACTTGGAGATTGTTAATGAGAGGAGCCTTACAGGGTCGGGCAGTACAGGCACCATGAGAACTTTCTTGAGCAAAAAAGTTGTAATCACATCACTCTTGTGTTCGAACGCTGCTGGCGCGAACCGTGCAACTTGCGCAAGGGCTGCAATAGGTGCTGCAAGCTGGTCGGATTCACTTTTCTGCAGTTCTTCCACCACGGACTACAAAGAAGATAAAACAAAGTTCAAAACCTGACGGAAAAAAAATGAAGGACACTAAAAGAAGCGCACCTCGACGAGGGCTGTACTCGTTTCAGCATCACTCGACACTGCAATGATTCTAGCTGAAAACTTGGCCAATCGCGGATTGGATTGAAGAGCAAACCGCGTGATACGATCCTGCGTCCGCCTTGACTCAAGGTGAGTAACCCCTAAAACGTACACAGACACGACGTAATGACAAGACTGACTTATCTGTCGGAGCCAGCTTTGGATCCCACCGTAACACCCCCGCCAGTGCATGCAAGCACGCCTCCACCGCCTTCGCATTCTTCTCGTCTGCAATAGCCTTCGTGAGTTCGCCGATATGAGACTTGTAGAGCGCAGGCGAATGTTTGGACACGAATTTCAAAAGAATTAGTGAATGGTTGTTGGTATGTGACTGGCCCTTCGGTAGACGTTTGATGAGTGTAGGGATTGATGACTGGTTGAGTATTCGGAAGCTTGAACGTCGAAGAAGGGTAAGTAACGTGTTTGCCTGATTTGAAGCTTGTTGTTCCACTCTCCGCTGGAACTCGTTCTAATTTCATATATGAGTGGAGAACATGGGATTTGCAGCAAAAAAAACGTATTTACCGTCGCTTTAACGAGGCTTTTCAGGTCCGTTTGAGGGTCCATACATGTTTTAAGGAGTTTATAAAGTCGATTCTCGTTTAGCTTGGCGAAAGCCTCGAGGTCTTCGTTAGCTTTGAAAGGATCAAGGAAAGTATCTACGAGACAAACGAGGCTTCAGAAGTCAAGCCCGCGACAGGGAGGACTGTGACGAACGAGAGATGTGTTGGCTAAGGACATTAAGGCGCTGGGTGACAAGTTGCTCGTTTTCATCGATGATGCCACCCTAGAGCGAAGCATATGTTAAAGAGGAGAGGCAAAGGGAGAGGGTCTATGACAAACATTGTTCTTGATACACGCGTCCAGAAAGTTGTCATATACATTTGGCCGGCTATAAAATCGAGAACGTAAACCTACGACTCATGAATCAGAATCTGCCACTTACACTTGCTTGACGCCTGTCAAAACCAACAAGGCGTTTGTTGCCTTTTCCTCGAGATATTTCATCGTGTGGAGCAACCTATCCGTCCACACCACTTCATCGACTTCTCCTTTCGAAGTTGATGGTGTTGATGAGGATGGGAGGGGTAATATATACTCCATCACGACCTGTTCCACCACCGCCCTTGTATAATCGTGATATGAGACTCTTGTAAAACCGGAAATTGGGGAAGATGACCGCACCGGACTTCATGGCTAATCGAAATCATCTGCAGTATCGTGTTGGGTATCCATGAGAATTGTTTGATGGCAAATGGTTCGTTATTTTCGCTGAGGAGCCTGTAAGTACCTAAATGCAAGGCACCAGCAGGATAAACATACATTTCTGGGTATGCGAAGCTATATAGCTTTCCCAAGCTCATCAAAGCTTCAACACGGACAGATTGCTATTCATTGAGAATGATGAGACGGAATTTGACAACCCAAAACGATGTTCTTTGCACACACCTTCTTATCGACTCCGCGTTCCGCAACTGCACGTAATTGTTCTTCGGAAACATGATGTAACGCAGTCTCATAGTCAAGTTGTCCATACATCTTGCACACTGCCGCCCGAACCTTCTCGTCTGGATCAAGCAACTTGTTCCGGAGCGTATCTATAAGCTTATGAGCGGAAAAAACCTGGTTCACAATGTACAACTTACCTTCAAGGACTTCCCTCTGCTCAAAAAGGTTGACAAGCAGCCCCTTTGTCGCCTCAACAAACTTTAAACGGATAGAGGCCGCCTTGTCATTCTTTCGAAGCTGCCACACGTTCCACGTGGTAGGATATTTCTTTACCAGCTCCGCACCACCCTTGTCCCCAAACATCTCACCCAGGGCCTGAGTCGCGATCAGACGCAAACTGACCTCCTCGACACGTAGCTCTTCCTCCAGCTGCGGTATGACGCTGTGTAGAAGCCCGGGACATGAGTGGTTGAGACGTTTGATAAGCTCGTGCGCCGTGCGAATCTCGTCCAAATCTTCGTCTTGAGAGTTTGCTACGATTATGTCCGTGAAGTGCTGGCAGACGTGCCGTTGGAGTTTGTCGGCGGTAACGTTGCAGACTTGTACGGCTAGTCGATATCCAGCCTGTTCTATACGCTAATAACGACGAGTTGAGTTTATAGATAGATAAGGAAGAAAGTGAATCATGCATGTCAAGGGAGAAAGAATGATGGGAGAAAGACAAAACAGGACACACACCAGATTGTTTTCCATGAATTGAGATAGAAGCACCTCCAACGCCTCGTTCGGAAACACCTGGGCCTCGTCGATAAGAGCCACTAGGATGTCGCCCATGAAAATTTCAACTTTCTTGGGCAAGTCGCGTTTAACCAGGTTGAAGAAGTCGCGAAATATCTCTGACATGAGTTCCTCTGCGTTTGGCAAGTCACACACGAGCACGACGCTCTTGACTGTTGACAGAGACTCCAACAAGTGAAAGTATTCGTTGTAGTATGACGCATCGGCACCCTTGAGTCCATTAGTGAGTTGGCGAAAGAAGAATTGGAAGATGTCGCGAAGCTCGGCCTGGGTGTACGGTGCATCGGGGGCGTAGAGCCTGAGGATGTCTGCGAGACAGCATGCCGCATAGGCCTTGACGCCGCGATCCTTGTGGAGCAGAATAGAAGTGTTGACAAGCTCCTTGCGCGCGCTGCTGAGGGAAGCGGTGTCGACGAGGTCCTGATCTAGGGCAGCGAGCTCGGCGTGGAGAGACTTCAACTTCTTGAGGAGGGCATCGGTGGAGAGGCCCTTGCCGGTGAGCTTGTCGTGGAAGGCGAGCTTGCGCTTGGGGGAGGGCTGGGCGGCATGGCGGGTCTGTGCAACCATCGTAGTCGAGTGGGAAGCGCGCGCACGCGTTGTTTGCCTTTGTTCCGTCCAAAATATTCTGAATTTCGTCCACTCCCCATGTCCAAGGCCCTCCCAGTCCCTGCCAAAAGGAACCTCCCGTCCAAGGAGGGCACGCTCTTCAAGGAGCTGCTTACCCTCTACGAGACAAGGCAGCTCAAGAAAGGCCTCAAAACTGCTGATCAGATTCTCAAGAAGTTTCCTGAGCACGGCGGTGTGTTCGACAGCACGACCGACGCACTGCATGCGTGCTGATCCTCTCCGCAGAGACAATATGCATGAAAGGGCTCGTTCTGACCCATATGGGAAAGCGGGAGGAGGGTATCGACCTCGTGAAAAAGGGCGTCAAACTTGACTTGACATCTCACATCGTTTGGCATGTCTTTGGTCTCATCCAAAAAGGAGAGAAAAACTACGAAGAGGCACTAAAATCATATACCCAAGCCTTACGCTTTGATAAAGTACGTCCGATGTTCAATAAACACGAGTATACCCGTTAGATCTCCGGCCGAACAGGAAAACCTAAACATATTGCGTGACGCGGCTCAGCTACAGACTCAGTTGCGACTCTTCGATGCACTTGTGGAGACGCGGCATACGCTTCTTAGAATTCGACCGACTCTTCGCCAGCATTGGATCGCGTTAGCCGTGGCCTATCATCTGAACGGAAACCTCTTAGAGGCACAGAAAACGCTGGAGCATTATGAGCGGACATTGAAGGTGCGAAGACAATCCTTAACAGTCTTTTGTCAGATTTTCTCATCCCTCGCAAACAGAATGTGGCTGATTACGATATTGAACATTCCGAAACTTTACTCTACCATGTCCAGATCCTAGAAGACATGGAGAATTACTCCGAAGCGCTTTCCCTCCTCGACATGAACTCCAAATCCCGCGCCATCATAGACCGTACCGCGATAATGGAATACCGAGGTGTGTAATCACGCTTCTCACACTTGTAATCCTTCTGACTCGTCTTTAGCTCGCCTGCTATCCAAACTCAAATCGGACGAAGCAGAGCACGCATGGCGCGCGCTAATCGAGCACAATCCAGACTGCTACGATTATTATCGTGGATATCTTTTGAACCATGGTTTATCGCTGGGTGCGACATACTAGCCAACCTCAATTCGTCCTGTTACTAAAGTGATCTTCCGATGCAGAAAACCCAGGTCCAGAAGCTCTTGACATCCTCCGACAATTCTCTTCACAACTGCCAAAAGCCACTGCCCCACGTCGGCTAGCCCTCACTATCGCTGCAGGCGATCAATTCCGCGGTCTCGCGAAATCCTACCTCAATATCGGCCTAACAAAGGGTATCCCGTCCCTTTTCGTCGACGTCAAATCCCTTTACACCGACACTTCAAAACGCGACATCATCGAAGAACTCGTAGAAGCCGCTCGTATCGAGTTCACTCCCTCCCCCGAAGCACCCTCATCATCAAAGGACTCAGATCCAACGACCTACCTTTGGACCCTCTACTTCCTCGCACAGCACCACTCCTACCTCGGACGCTCGAGAAGGGCTTTAGAGACGATCGAGGTCGCGCTTCAGCATACACCTACACTTCCAGAACTACATACATGCAAAGGACGTATACTGAAGCGCGCAGGCAATCTGTTGGGAGCTGCAAAATGTGTGAACGATGCCCGGCTGCTGGACGGCCAGGATAGGTTCTTGAATACCAGTCGCGACTCCCAGGTTTTTAACGAGATAGAAGACGATCAGTACGATTTTCATGGGTATAATCTACGTAAATTTACTCTCAACATCTATACAAAGTTTGTCCTATATCTTTGTTTCTTTCGCTTCATCATGCCTTATCACATTCTAGACTGGTAAAATGGGAAGATAAGTTACGATCACATCCAGGTTACGTCAAAGCAGCGCTTTCAGCTTCACGAGTAAGTTTGGTGTGATAATAGTTTCTGATGAGGGCTCTAATATATCTTCCCAGATATATGTTGCTATCCACGACGACCCTTCAATAGCCACCGCCATCACATCTTCACGTGAGGATGGTTCTATCTTTTTTCATTCTTTCGCACTGATCTCGATGGTACACAGCACAACTGACAGACGCTGAGAAAAAGGCCAAAAAGAAAGCCAAAAAGGCTGCACAAAAGGTCCAGGACGATCCTAAAAAAGGCAACAAAATTCTCCACTCTCACGTTAAGATTTGTCCTGAGACTTTTGTGTTGTACTGCAGGCCCTACACCATCAGCCAACGAAGACAAAGGTCTTGAGCCCGTCCATCCCAAAGATGACGACCCGGAAGGTCTCAAATTAATTGGTGTCCCCGACCCCCTAGAGAAAGCCGCCAAATTCCTTCAACCACTCACCACCCTCGCGACCGATAACATCGAGGTCTGGTCCGTCGTCTACGACGTTGCGATTCGTCGGAGTATGTATCGTTTCTCATTCCGAGGACAGACAGACTCCCTTACGTTCTAACTATATCCAACAGAAAAGTATCTTCAGGCTCTTCAGGCGCTCAATTATGCGCGTTCAATAAGCCCTGAGCACCCTGAGGTGCACTTCCGTTCCATGCACTTCCGACAAGCGATAGATGCAGTATCAGCAGAACCGCCAGTACCTGTCGGACCGTTACTCAAGGAGTCCGCGCATAAACTCGTGCCTGAAGGTCTTTCGATACTCACGTTCAACGGACAATTTTTACAGCATCATGTTTCGGAGCCGCTTGCGGTCCTCGCGACCGCAAAAGTAGCGCATACGTTGAAGGAGCCGGTGCAAGAGGTCGAGCAGGTGGTTTTCAGTGTTCTTGGAGAGAGCTTGGAGCTTGACATCCCCGTGCGTGTCCCATGACTGTTATTTTATTAATAAGATGTTTGACGCTGTTCCATCGTAGACGGCGCTCAAGGTCGTGGAGTTTTTGACGGAGATCAAATCAGGGAGGGTGGAAGAGTTCCGCGATGCCTGCGACAAGCGGTTTGAAATTTCGACTGTGTTCAAACCCGTGGCTGAGTTGGAGGCTCTGAAAAAGGAAACCCTGTCTGGGGATGAGGAGGACGGAGAGGAGGATAGCCCTCCTATCTAGTCTTGGCCACTGTGGAAGGATGATCTATGTTTGCAATGTGACTCTGAACAAAGCATTTACAAGACGTTATCGTGTAAGGTGAAATAGAATTTGTACGTGGCTCTCGTTGTTTCCTCTGAATGCGCACTATCGGAGTCAAATGTTAAGGGCTTCGGGAATCA